>JAJHSJ010000016.1:1673977-1758046 GCA_021015155.1 Magnolia officinalis | reverse complement strand
CCCCGTTTGGCCAGGCGGATTGGAAGGGATTGGATGGTATTGAAAGGGATTGGAAGTTAAATCCCGGGATTGGCCGGGCGTGCCAAACAAACTGGGTGATTTGATCCCGGGATATAGCAATCCCATGGATCTTAAGACAATCCACTGACAACACCATCATTACCTTTAAATCTCATCCAATCCACCCTAATCCGTTCAAATTTTCCTGGGACGTGTTTGGTTCGAGGGATTGGAAGGGATGGGAAGGTTTAATCCCGGGATTCGCCGGGCGTGCCAAACAAACTCGATATAGCAATCCCGGGATATAGCAATCCCATGAATCTTAAGACAATCCACTGACAACACCATCATTACCTTGAAATCCATGCCATCCACCCTAATACCATTCAATCCCTTCCAATCCACCCAGCCAAACGGGCCCTAATCGGATTGTTGAAGACATTTTTTAAGTCCCTACTTTTTACTAATGTCGTCTCATAAGTCTCATAAGGATGGGTTGATATGTATGACATTTCCTAATAGTCTGCTTCAAATTTGGGGGGTAGGGTAGCATTAAGTCTTGTTTGGCTGTGTGAATTTGAACTCCCGTGGAATTGAGTGGATTTGAAACCAGAGCTTTGATGTGATTTAGGAATTCAAAATGAGCACTTTGGAGGATTTGAATTCCTTTCAACTCCAACTTATTTCAATTCCTAACAACCAAACCCCCAAAAAAATAGCAAATCCCAGATGATCACAAATTACATGAACAAGAGCTCCTCCACCCTCTAATGTCAGGCCAACCTGCTAACTTCATAAAAATGAAAATAAAAAAGGGGTAAAGCAGAAGAAGAGAAGGACACTTATCTGTCTTTATAGAAGATGAGACCCAAACAACTTGATTAACCCAAAAGAGACAAGCATAGGTAACCAACCAATGACCAACATCTTCAAACGAGACCTCCCAAACTTAGCAACCAGCTCTCCAAAAACCATCAACGCCAAGGTCACAGCTCCAGCCACCACTCCTAGCCTCACCTTGTGTTGTTTTATAAACGAGGCCGCCAGAATCGGCACCATACCCCCCACTAAGAATGCCAGAGCCGACACCAGAGCTGCCTGCACTGTACTATGCAACTTCCTGTTTCCCTCCTTCATATCAGTATTCTCTCTCTTCATCTGGCCCACCTCTATACCCATTTCCCAGTAGACGTAGAGAAACTTTCTCATGGCAGTGCTAAAGGACCCCGCAATGAGAACGGCGAACCCGGATATGATCATGGCTTTTGAGTCTTCCTTCAAGGATCCGATTGCCGTCATCACCGAGGCCGTTAACAACAGCCCTTCGTTGCCGGATTGCAGCCATTGCGAACTCTTCAAGTAGCTGATGTCGGTATCGGCTGCTTGTCTTTGGACGCCGGAAGGTTGATCATGCAATTGTTCAAGAACCGTCATAATCAGATAGGTGGAAGGATTGGGAAGAGCTAGTGATGCAGATGGAGATGGACTGCGGCAGAGCCCCCAAGTGTTTTCTATCGTGGAAGAGTTTACTGTCTAGGGCACCGACAGGACGCGGAATTTCTGCGAAAGCCGCGGAAGCTTCTGCGCAAGGACCCACGGGTACGCTCTTATGTACTGAGTAAACTCAGTTGGGCCCACCCTGAATATATGTGGTTTATCCACGCCGTCCATCCGTTTTTCTAGATAATTAAAGGGTTAAGACCAAACTTGAAGCATATCTAAAGATGAAGTAGATCATACCACATGAAACAGTGGGAATAATAATTTCCATCGTTGAAACCTCTCTGGCCCACAGTGATGTTTATTTGTTATCCAACCTTTTAATAAGATCACGGAGACATGGATGAAGGAAAAACACGAATATACGATTGATCCAAAACTTCTGTGGCCTATGAGAATGTTTCAACGGTACGTTCCATTTATATTGTTTCATGTGGTGTGCTCCATTTGAGGTATGGATATGCTTCATTTTCGGGCTCAAGCCCTAAAATGATCCGGTAAAATGGATGGAAAGAGCGGATAAAATAAGTAAATCATGGTGAACTGACCTCACAGAGTTTCCCAATCCGCTTCCGATGCTCGGTGGGGCAGTATAATGTATGTGAGAAATCCATTCCGTCCATCCATTTCTAAGATATCATTTGCATGACGTGCGATTAAAAAAATAAGGTGGATACAAAACTCAACTAAACTGGTTACACGAGAGAGGGAAATTTGGGAAAAAAAAAATAATAAATTTCCTGAAGTTGAAACCTTCCTGGGCTATCTATACTTTAATGTTTATATGCTATTCTAACACTTTATAAGGTCATTTCCAGTAGATGAAGTGAAAACGTAAAGGTGATAGTCTGATACAAAACTTTCTATGGCTATAAGAATGCCTCAACGGTGCCCATAAATGGATGGACATAGTAAATTTCTCTCAAACATCTCGGTGGGCTCACCAGCATCTTGCACACGAACTTTATGATAAAGCTTTCAAAGAAAATCCCCGTCCCGCACCGACCGGGGAGAGCAGATTTAGTAGAAGCAGATTTGCTGGTGTACCACACACCACCGAAATCAGACTGCCTACTAAGTCACTCAGTATGCTATTATGGCAGTGAGTAAACTCTATTGGGCCCGCTGTGAATGTATGTGGTTTATCCATGCCGTCCAACCATTTTCCCAGGTCATTTAAGGGGTTGAGACCAAAATTGAATCATATCCAAAGCTGAAGTCGACTATAGCACGGAAAAAGTGGGAGTAATGATTTCCACCGTTGTAACCTTGTTGGGCTCATCAGTGATATTTATTTGTCATCCAACCTGTTCATAAGATCACAAAAACATTGATGTAAGGGAAAACACAAATATAACCTTGATCCAAAACTTCTGTGGCCCTTAAGATTTTTTCAACGGTAGATGTTCAATTCATATTGTTTCCCATAGTGTGGTCCATTTGAGCTTTAGATATGCTTTATTTTTGGGCTTAGGCCCTAAAATTATTTGATAAAATGGATGGAAAGAGTGGATAAAATATATAAATCATGGTGGACCCCATAGAGTTTACTCAACACGCTAACGCCTAGCGCCCGTTTGTTTTCCTATTTACCACCGACGGTGGACAGAGAGGGTAATCACATATCGATTTTCAGAATTTACGTTTCGAGGAAAAAAAAAAAAAAAAAGTGGAAACGAGTGAGTGAAATTTGTGGGTCACACCATGATGCACGTGATTGATCCACACCGTATATCTATTTTATCAGATCATTTTAGGGCTTGTGCCAAAAAAAATATGCCATGGACCACATTGCACTTTGGACTTGCCTTGATTTTCGTTTCATGTCCTATAATGAGCTGTTAAAGCGAATGGACTGCTTGGATCATACACATATATTATGGTTGGCCCCGCAAAATTTTAAACTTTTCCTTGACATTAGTGTCAAGTCAAATCAAAGGTAAGTGTGTATTGGCAGATGCCGTGTAGTTCATGTGAGAAATAATGATTACTTATTTACTTCTATTTTCAGTCTAAAATAAGAAAACAAACATCCCCTTAGCGTACTGAGTTACTCACTAGGCAATCCGATTCCCACACCATCGACCTAGCTGCTGTGTTGACATCATTAAGTTTTGTGGGTCCCACCATTAAATATGTGTTATATCCAAATCGTCCATCCATTTGATGAGATCGTTGTAAGGCTTGATTCAAGAAAAATAACATAGATCCAAAGATCAAGTGGACCACATTGTAAAAAGCAATGGGGGATTGAATGTCTACCATTGGAACCCTTTTGGAGGTATGTGGACACACATATCAATGAGGACAAGCTACTCTTTAAACTTCAGCTTGACTTCAATAAATTATCTCATATTGACTCAGAAATCATAGAAAATCTAAACGAGCCAAACTGAGAGCATACTCGGCACATCCTGGAGATAACCAATGGACTCGATCAGCTAACGCCAATTCTAGTAATGATTCGGTCATGGCTGTGCATCCGGACTCTAGAATCCTGAAAACACTTTGTAAGAAGCAACTGATGTGCGAAAAAAGATAAAATGAACTCTCTCTACACAAGGATCACTCTTTATAATATTAAACTTCCTGAATAATATTATGTTGAGGCGTGAGAGGTCATATATTCATGATTGAGGAAAGTACGGTCATCATTGTACATAAAGTACTCATGGTATTATTGAAAGTAAATTTTGACCGATCAAGATAATTTATGATTCATTGGAAAAGTGGTTAAATAATCTTCCTAACGAACTTAAGTTTCCTCCAATTTGAGTTATGATAAGGAAGATCTGTTCTGTTTACTAAAGTCATGCATTATCGAGTGGCCAAAGCTGTCACGCCCGAAATCCGTGGATGGACAGCTTCTGTGATACATCGAATTCGGCACTCGACTTCCATACACCAAGTCCCGAGTTCGGCGCACCACAAGGAAGATTTTTGACTGATTTTTTTTTTCATATAATAATACTTGAGCATGAAGATCCATGATTAAAATACCAAGCAACACTCTCCATTATAAATCATGATAGTTATAAGTACAATTGTAACGACTCGAAAAATCCCGTACAAAGGCCCAAGTACCACCTCAGGCAAAAATCCCTCAGGACCAAATCCTTTAGAAATTAGACGAGGATTAACTAGTGTTAAACTAGATTGCATACGAAATCCGCACGAATCACTTTAAATACGATCTGTAAGGCCCAAAACTTGTGGAATCGTTGACGCTACATTACCCTAAAATCTAGGATCAATCTCATTACCCGTCTGTTCTCGGGAGCATCATGAAACTCCGAATTAGATCTAGTACGCACATAAAAATTCTGAATAATACGAAGTTATAAAATTAGGACCGCCTTGCTGGGCTTGACAACCGTCTCGGAAGTCAAACCAGATAGTATTCCATGACTATTCGCTTGAGCCTGTAGCGAGGAGTGTGAGAACACTTGGTTTTCTTTAGAAATCAAATCTCATTTAAGTAATCTGAGACTTGTTACTTGCGGGCCTGATATAAGCAATTAGACCGTCAGAATCTGACCTAAATATATCCTCGGATCAGGAGAAATTTCATATACATGGCAGTGTACTTGAAATCCCCGATCGAGTTTCAGTGACCATTGAACTGAAAATGGTCCGCCACATGTGATCTGAGAATCCGACTGGAACGAAAACTTAACTGTACCTAGATCCAATGTTAGTGAGCTTAAGTCCGACCGCACACAGAAAAGGGCCTCCAGAAGTGCTCCGTTGGATCGAAATGGACCCACTTTGGATATAACCTAAGTATACCTTGACCCTAGGTCTATTTTGGTTATGTTTTAGCATATATAAGGACCTTAAACCCTCTCTCATTCAGCCCATACGAATTTGAAGAAACCCTAGGAGAGAGAAGAAGGAAAAGAGAGAAAGTGTGATAGAAGTGGGAGGATCTCCCTGATACTCTACCCTGCCACTATATAAGCTTAATCATCTCTTTCTAATCGCTTTCCCGGTGATTTTAGCTTCATTTCTAGGTAAGAAACCCTAACCCTACTCTGATATAGGGTTATAATCATTGCAAATGATGAAATAGTTAATCTATTTCATTCTATAGGTTGCCAAATTGCCGTACATGAAGACTTAGCAAATATATCGAGTTCATTACGCTTCTACGGCATAAGGTGCGGACTTTAGGTGTATAGGTTATGGTTTTCAAGGCTTTCAATGTCTGTTAATGATTTATAACTGACAAGGGTGCTATTACACATGCAAAATGCGTCGTTTGTTTCGTTATACGAGTCTATATGCGATGTGTAGGATTTAGGTTATTCTATGCATATGTTGAAATGTTTGATTCTGTTTGGATTTTAGATGTGTGCTTAACATGTTTATTTGTCGTGAATATAGGCTTAATACATGTGTGCAACTCCTTAGCGAAAGGACTTGCCCTAAATCACGTCACGGCAAAAATACGTTATATGTGGTAAATGTGTAGCCCTAGTGTTTGTAGAAATGTTTAAGTAAACACGGATCCCAGATTCATGCATGCCATGATTTCCGTCATGGGTATACACAAGTGATATACGGGGCAACTCCCTAATGAAAGGATTTGGCCTAGCACATGTGCAATCATCATACGTCATGTATGATGATGTTTGTAGTATATGTGTTGTGAAAATGCCTGAATGTGCTAGCGTTCGTCTAGTACACCTTATATGTGGATCGAGATACAAATCTCGGTTACTTTAATTGTGAAATGATTTCCTACATGAACGCTTTATTATAAATTCTGTTTTACTTATGCAATGATTGTATGTGAAATCGTGTTTGTATTGTAATATGCTTTGATTGTAAATTCTGTTTCATAATATGCTTATGTGATTGAAATTCTTGAACCTATGGAATCCATTACGGTGGATTGCCTCCTATGATTACATGATGAAATGGATTGAGTTTGGGACTATGAAGTAGTCCAAGCAATCGGAAACGGAGATGAATGCGTGGTGAGATTCATTCGCCATGCGAGATGTGTTCGACGAACCCGAGCCGTACTTCGGTTGGCGGTAGTGGTTAGGCCACACGAAGTGCTTGTGCTTCATGTCGTTCAATTGGTCGTACGCTCGAGCTAGCCGAGCTTGTCGAGTAACCCGATTTGTCCTATGTATGTTCACCATGTTTGGACTCCTCTTTTTGAACCTAAGGTACCAAGCTTTCCAGTGGAATCCCATTAACCGTGGTACCTCGATCCGCTAAGACTCATGAGCCGGGCATGGTGGTATGGGACACCGTGCTCGAGCTGTCGACCTACGCTGGGGCTACGAGCCTCCCCGTAGTGACCATTGAGCAACCGACTCGTGAGCCGAATATGGTGGTATGGGACACTATATTCGAGCTGTCGGCCTACACTGATAAGGTGATGGGGGAGTGGTGTAACGATTTTGTGTAACAGCCCTGGCAGCCTTTTGTAGTGACCTCGAGAGTACTCTGAGTCTACGTGGAGGCGACGACCCTTCCGTAGCATCAGGAGTACAAACTAGGCCTGTATTGATAAGGTGATGGGGGAGTGGTGCAACGATTCCGTGTAACAGCCCTGACAGCCCTTGCAACGACCTAGAACCACACTATCATATGAGATTATATAGGATTGACAACCCTAAAATGGATCATTGTTTGGGAATGATATAAGGGAGGTACCCTAGTTTCCCAATACTGCTGTTTGAAATGGACTAATAACAACTCGGTAATCATTCTCATCATCGCATTGCATGTGCCTGGAAGATGTGGAGCACTGAGGGATGAACGCATGCCGCGGACGTAAGATGGTGCCGTATGAGGGTGGTTAGGCGAGGGGCATGCATCACGACTGCATTTCATACTTGCATTAACAAGAGTACTTAAGATTATTGATTGTACTGCTTTATCATTACTGCTTGACTGATTTGATAACATGTTAACCTATGCTTTATTGTTCCACTGAGTTAGCTACTCACTCCCACGTTACGGGACGGTGTTCTAGACACCCACCAGACTCTGTCTTAGATGCAGGTACTGACGATTCACAGGAGGCTGACCCTGATTACTATGATGATCAGGATGAGTTCTCCTACATGCAGTTCTCCGGAGGCTTTGCTTAGGCTATCGGATTGACGAGGCTATTGGGCTATCACGATAGTTGGACTATTCTTTTGACATTTTGTTTTTGATTCAGTACATGTATATGATGACTCAGCGAAGTAATCATACTCTGGTGACAGATCGAAATTGTTTGTTTTTAGACACATCTATATACATCTTTCAGTCTTCCGCTTGCGTTTTATACATTGATCTGGAGTATGGATTACTGTTTTGGTATAATCTCACTCATGTTTATTACACTAACACAGACAACAATCAATTATCATTCTCTATGTTGCATGAGTGATGTTTTGGAACTCGGGTGTTGAGTTGCTACTCGACCCTCGAATTTCAGGGCGCTACAACAATGCTTTCCAAAAGGTATACAATGTCAACATTCCCAAATCCACTTAGGCAAGTATGTCTTCCAAGCTACTCCAGCCCTGAAAAAAAAATGGAAAATAGGTAGCTTAGGCAAAAGTCTAGTGAGTACACTCATGTGTGCAGTGTGTCCTACATGCAAGCAAGATAAATATGCCACAAAAAATCATGTATGGTGAAAGGCGTGTAGTATGTAAAGTATGATGTCAATGCCAATGTAATGCATATGCAACATAGGAACACTCCGAGTCAATGCTACCAGCATCACTAAGTTATATTTTCATTTCTCTTATACCACAGCCATAACCGTATTACACGCATCCGTAATTACACCATCATCATCATATTGTCATGTTATAATCATACAATATCGGAAATAATGGCAAGATCATGAACCATACAATATCAGAGTAAGCAGAAATATTGACAAATCCATGAGTCATACAATATCAGAGTACGCAATACAGATCAGCTATGCAAATGAGGAGTCATAAAGAGTCAAATATCAGATGCCGAGGATGCAATGCAATATACAATTCCTGATGAGTTCACGAATACCGTCAGTTGTATCTAGACCACATAAATACAGAAACACAGTAACCCAAAAATCATATGTCGCGGATGTAATGCAATATGCGGTGTGAATGGAATGACCATGCTGGAGTGTGAAGTTGAGATGATAGTACGTACTATCGCAGGCTATGTGGTCCATCACAAGGGACTTCTATCCAAACCAGTCTCATACCTAAATTTGGATAGTCAAACTCAATGTGGTAAACTCTTGATTTAAGGTTAGTCGCACGTCCCAACCGAAATCCTAGCCATTGCGAAGGTACACGTAACAAATAGTTGCTCACCACCAGCCCGAGTGGATAGTGAATGAATGAGTATGCAACTCCTGCTCAATAAGTTCACATATCAGTACTGTTCATCTCTGAGATCATCACCGGGGTCTAGTACATTCTACACCAGCTTGCCGCCCCATCGAGCGCACAACTGGGTAAGTAGAAGAGACCTCACTATCCGCCTGGCCAGTAGTTAGCCAATATCTACCCTGCACGTTGATAGCGGACCCATTCACGAGCTGGTCAAACTCAGCCTAGCAATGCTTACTCCCTCTGGGGGGTAAGGCCACACCCCCCTCCCCCAACCGACCACGACACAGTGGGAGACGCGGTCTACTGGTATACGACCCTCATGCGCTCATATATATTCACTCGGTCTCGACGTTGGGGCGTCCTCTGGTACCAAGAGGATTTAGGAATTTTCACCCAGGGCCATCTATGGCAGCCCGATACTAGTAACAGATTTCCGGTGTCCCATCTGGCCATCTACGATATGCCTGTAGAGGCTACGGCCCTGATGTCGCTAAGGTGTACAACACACAATGCATGAGTCATACAATCCAGTCATGCATCAATCCTGCGCATACCGTGCGCTCATGTCAGACAATCTCCACCTATCAGGGAGTCTCATAACAATCTGCCCAATGACATATGCAATGGTCAACCACATCTCATAATAAACATGCAGATGATGTGTATGGGCATGTACATGATGCTATGCTGTCACATACTCATAATCGGTATCGATAATCGACCTAACAAAGGGTCTAAGGGAATGTCACAATGTAGACATTTAACCATCATTGTCCATCAATGTGGACATTTAACCAACATTGCTTTCAAGGAGTGGCCCACGTAGAGCCCAACGTATAATGGATCAATAGCCTCACACAATAACCTAATGTATATCACGTTGGACCTCACTCAAGGGCCTAGTACACATCACGACGAACCAAATACACAGGCCTAATATACATCACCATGGGCCACGACCCATGGTCCTTAATATACATTATAATGGGCTATGACCCATGAGCCTCAATATACATCATAATGGGCCACGTAATCATCACATCGGGCCTCGTCAAATGGGCCGCAAATATATCATATGGGCCTCGGTACATGGACCATAAACACTAATGAGCCTCATATACATCAAGTGGACTACATCAATGGGCCGCACTAATGGGGCAACCGCTTTACTTAAACTTTCACACAGTCAGGCAGCCAGTACCACAATTCACATAGTTTAGTATATATACGATTACTATCATGATCTAGTGTCCACATTCCAAAATATCCAAACATAATTGAGCAATCATAATCCTACATACGAATACAAGGCTACACCAATTATGATAAGTCTTATACTATAACCACTTCACCCGTCACATAGTTAATGACTCATATTTGGTGTCGTATGGTTAAGGACCAAAGGCCACATTTCATCATACCATTTACGGTTTAGAGATCACATTGCATAGAATCCAGGACCTTGATAGCATTAGCTTGGGTAACATAACCCTACATCACATTCGGTCTAGTGTACAACTTGGTCATATGTGATTCAAGTGGCGGTGTCTGTATCAATAAGCACAAATCTACGTTGTTGAATGACCATCAATGCCACTTGATTTCATACGGTTAGGTGGCCTTGTGCGTGTTTTACATTCATACAGTTAGATGACTACATATACTTCACCATTGCCTATGATTAGGTGGCCATACATACGTCACATGCCCACATGATTAAGGGGCCAAACACTTATAAGGCACCCTCACACAACTAGAGTCTACACATTTGTTATAATTGAACATGTTTAAGGGTTTAAACACATATCATATGATATTACTACTTAAGGCTGCACTCTAACCAAAGTGTCAAGTGATCAAAGGCTGTCCACAATCAGCCCATTTAAGGGATTAATCATCATTACTTCAAAAATTATAATACTAGTTCGTCATACATTCAACACATGGAGATTACAAACTCTTGTCGAAGAGGTCCAATGGTTGGCCCAAACAAGGCTACCATTGATGGACCCACATGGCATTCACTCAAAATGGCCTTAACGTTCTTGGGCCCACACACCAATGGAATTCACAATGGGTCCTATATGGTGGAGTCCATGGGGATTTCCCACGAGGTTGAGTTGTGTGACCCACCTGAAGTTAGGATCCGCTCGAACAATTTGGTGAAGTCGATGGATGGTAAGGATATTCATTAACCTCAGCCCTAGGAAAATTTTAGTAATAAGAGTTCGTTCCTTACTGTTTCAAGTGGTACAGTCTAGGTGGACTTTGGATTAGCCTAATTTTTGAAACCATACCATGCAATGGGTTGGTCAAGGATGATGTACGGACTCAATAAATCATATACATTGTGGTAGACCCACAGGGAGTCTTTAATGGTAAATATTCAATTTCTACTATTCGTGTGGTGCAGCCTACCTAAAAATTGGATTAGCTTTATTTTTTGGGCTCATGTACTAAAATGGTCTAACAAAGACAATGTACGGTGCAGATCTAATGTTGACATTACGTGGGCATCTTGGATTAAAATCAAGTCAATCTGTGGCTCGTGTGGGCCACACCACACACAAAAGTTGAGAGGGTTACCCTCCATTAAAACATTCACAATCATTTGTTGGGCCATTGGGACGTGCTTCACAAATCCAATCCATCCATTATGTGTGTCCCACTTGGTTGAGAGTTCAGTCTAAGTTTCAGATGCATCCAAATTTCAGGTGGACCCCAGCAAGTGCTTTTATATGCTTGAGCTCGCTCCGAGTTGTACAAACGGTTCAAGGAGATCAAAGTTACATGGATCCCAAAGTGATGTATTTATTATACCTACACTGTTCATCTATATTTAGAGATCATTTTAGAGCATTATCCAAACAAAATGAATCATATACAAAGATTATTTGGACCATACCACAAATAGTAGTAAAGATAATGATTTCACCATTAAACCATTCATAGGGCCTAGCATAACGTTTATTTTCCATCCAATCTGTTCATAAGGTCACAGAGACCTGAAGTAAGAGGAAAAACAAATTTCATATTGGTCCAAAACTTCTATGACCCCAAAAAGGTTCCAATGGTAAACGTTCAATCCCCTGCTGCTCTTTGTAGTGTTGACCACCTAATAGTTAGATTTATTTATTTTTTATTTTTTTTTTAAAGCCTTAAGACGACTCGCCAAATGGATGGACGGTTTGGATATAACACTTACCTCGTGATCAGACCCCATGAATATTGCTGATTTATTCAGCTTCCTATATTTATTTATATATTTATTTATTTTGATGGTGTGGGCCACCTGAGTTCCATGTACGGCTGAATTTTGGGGCATCCCACTTTCTAAAGGGGACCCATCAAATGCATGGTGTAGATGCTTGGCATACATCATAATGGGGCCTGTGGTGGGGCCCACTTCCCTCCAGCGTCCAGCACCAGGACGCTGCTTGCTGCAGCGTCATCTGGACGCTGACAGCAACAGTGTCCAGGTGTAGGGTCTAATGCGAGTGCCATTGAGAAAAGTCTCGGTGTCATAAAAAATATATTTTTAGCTCATGGCATGTTCATCTTTTAAAAGATTAATCTCCCCAAGTATGTAGATTGTTGAAGACATTTTTAAGTACAATGTCGTCTCTTAAGTCTAATAAAGATAGGTTGATATGGATAACATTTCCTAATAATTGTTTATGAGTTGAATTAACACATGAAAGAGTGTGATGAGGAAGATCACTCTTTACCTTTGGTGTGCAAAACCTTGAATCAACATGGTAATATTTTGAATCTACAAGAAGACCAAAAAAAAAAAAAAAAAATTGGAATTTTATTAAACAATAATGCATAGATTTATCCCGATTACATATCTTGTATAGAAAGCGAAACTCTAATTATGTGTCCTAATTTGACTAAACTAAAATTTACCCTAAACAATAAAATTTATTAAAAATAGAAAGTCTTAATTTATTGATGTCCGATGATTCCTAACATGATTAGAAGCAAATCCCCAAGGCAAGTTTGGGAGCATGGATTTGGAACCCCCTAAATTTGAAACCCCCTTGATTTGAAATCCTTCTGTACTGTTTGGCACCCTGAATTCAAAATCCCTTGTAATCCAAAGTACATATGCATGATATATTTACACGGGTTTGAATTTAATTACTAAATCAACAATAATATCTCTAATTAGTGTATGTATGTAATGTTTGACACAATGGCTGTAATAAGAGCGCTGAAATATATACTTTTCCTGAAAATGATGAAATTTCAAGTGTTAGATGGGCCACAACCACAAGATCACATTCAAGTGACTAACCAACGATTTTAATCCTTGATTTACATTGACAATGTTTGGACGATGCAGCATTGTATTAAAGTAATTAAGTGGTGCAATTAATAATCTAATTGTTTTGAAATATCATTAGTGGGCCATGTGCCCAATAGATTAATAGTCTAGTGACACACATGTTACACATTCAACTCTTGAAAAGATTTTAGATGTAATCCAAGCTTTCACTGTGGATTTCAAACCCCCTCTTTGAAGGGATTTAAAACCCCCAGATACTTTATGGTGCCAAACATAAAAGGGGATTTGAAAATCCCCTTAAACATCACCCCCAAATGACCCCCAAGAAGATTAGGTATATGTCTAAATTAAAACTTACTAAAAATATTAAGTTTCTCCTAAAATTGTATTTTTGAATTGGAAGGAAGCGATTTTATTTATTTATTTATTTATTACAAAACAGAGTGACACAGCCCACTTAAAGGGGCGATTAACCTCGGATAGTTTGTTCGAGTCAAAATTCATAAGTTGTTCATCCTGTAACAATACTTTGATCAAAAGTTATGGTCAATTTAAATGAATTTCTTCAGTCCGAATGTACAAATTAAGTCTTGTTCCGTTCCAACTTTTTTCAGTACAGTTGTGCCAAGAATAGGTTTGAGTCTTGCTCTGCATCGTGAATCTGCTTGGAATTTGGTGAATTTATCCTCTTATTTGGAAGGGTCTTTGTCTCAAGATTTTGGCCGTCCGAATTTGAACTCTTGTGAAATTGAGTGGATTTGAAATCAGAGCTTTGATATGATTTGGGAGTTCAAAAAGAGCACTTTGGAGGATTTGATTCCCTTCAAATCCAAATTCTTTTAATTCCTACTAACCAAACCCCCAAAAAATAATAATCCCAGATGATCATAGATTACATGAACAAGACTCTCCACCATCTAATGGCATGCCAAACTTGCTAACTTCACAAAGACAGAAAAAAAAAAAAAAAGCAGAAGAAGAAAATCACACCTACAGAAGATAAGAAGCACACCTATGTTTACAGCACATGATACTCAAACAACTTCATTAACCCAAAAGTGACAAACATAGCTAACCAACCACCTACCAACAACCTCACACAAGCCCTAACCAACGGCACCCTCCCCAACTTCGCACCCACCACTCCAAACACCATCAACGCCAAGCTCACCGCTCCGACCACCACCCTTAGCCTCACCTTGTATGGCTTTATAAACGCAGCCGCCAGAATCGGCACCATCGCCCCCACTGAGAAAGCCAGAGCTGACACCAGAGCCACCTGCACCGTGCTACTCAACTTCACTTCTCCCTTATATTCCTCTCTCTTCATCTGGGCTACCTCCGTACCCACTTGCCAGTAGACTCTGAAAAACTTTCTTATGGCAGTGTTAGAAGCCCCTGCAATGAGGCCGGAGAACCCGGAGAGGATCATGGCCCTTTTGTCCTCCTTCAAAGCACCGACTCCCACCATAAGCGAAGCCGTGAACAGCAGCCCTTCGATGGCGGATTGCAGCCATTGCGCCTTCTGGGAGTTGTTGATGTTGGTATCAGCTGCTTGCCTTTGGACTCCAGAAGGCTGGTGATTTGATTGGTCAAGGACCGCCATAATCACATGGGTGAAAAAAATTGGGGGAGGATCTACTGGTGGGAGTTGGTGGAGATGGAGAAGGAAGTCAGCGGTGCCAGAGACCCAGTGCTATTTATGGTGGAAGACTCTAGAGCCCGTATTGGGTGAGTTTTAGGTATACAAGATTGTTAGGTGAGTCCTCGACCGTGGGTTCCACCTGATGTATGTGTTGTACATCCACGCCATTCATCAGTTTTTTCCAACTGATTTTAAGGCATGGTGCAAAAATGAGGCGGATCTATATTTTAAGGAAACCACAAAGTGGAAATTGATTCCCCCCTGTTAAAAACCTTATGGGGCCACAAAAGTTGGGAGTAAATTAGGTGCGCCCCGCGTCCTAATGGGCGTGGATTAGATACTGAGCCTTCAGTAATCAGTGTCGCTGCTGAAGTGATGTCATCGTTTTGTGAGCCCTACCATGATGTATTGTTGTATCCACACCGGCTACCATGTGGAGGGATCATTTTAGGATATGAGCCGAAGAAGAGAAATTCACCACGGTAGATGCCACCTTTTATCCATCGTTTTTCATGAGACATACAAAACTTAGCTTACCAAATTAGGCTTGCATGCATGGATAGTTAAATTGTGAAGGGAAGTATCCCTCCTTTTAAAAGCAGACCTATGGCTACGGATTATAACCGTAGCCATAGGTACTGTTGATTGAATGAAAGGTTGGGACCTGATCAACGGGTTAGGGTCGACCAGAATGGGACCCGGTCAACCGGGTCAATCGTCTCACCCACTTATTTTTTAGATTTGTCTCATTTTTTGTCTTATATCATAATGAGAGTAGTTAATTCATTTTTTTAGATGTCTCATTTTTTGTCTTATATCATAACGAGAGTAGCCAAAATGAATTGACGTGAGACCCACTTAGCTTTCAGTAGTAAGGAGTTCCTACCCTAAGTTGTTGTGGGCAATCTGCACCCCTTTGAATTATAAGGAATTCATATAACCCTAGGTTACATGCAAGTTGCATAACTTTTAAACAATTTAGTTTACATATGGCTCAATTGAGTTTCAAAACTCCTTAATTGAGTAACTTAGTTAAGAGTCGAACAGTCCTACTAGGGGCTTTTATAAAGCCCACTATAATATATGTGTTCTATTTAAGTTATTCATTCATTTTGAAAATCATTTTAAAATACAAACTTAAAAAGAAAGTGGATCAAAAACAAAAATAAATCACACCCACATCACAAGAATCAGTAATGATAATGATATTGCTGTTGAAACCTTATTAGATCCCATCGTGATATATATTTGTTATTAAACCTATTCATAAAATAACGTAAACCTGGTTAAAAGGAAAATATAAAAATATCAGCTTGATCCAAAACTCCTTGAGCCCTTAAAAGAGGTTTTTGACAAGTTGTGTTCAAGCCCCGCCATGTGGCGTGGTCTACTTTAGCACTAGAGCTTCTTCATTCATTTTATCATCAAAACCTTCCTACTAATTCAGCAAGGGAACCTAAGAATTGAGCGAGAAAACCTAAGAATCGAGCGAGGCAACCTAGGAATTGAGCGAGAGAACCTAGAAATTGAGTGAGGCAACCTAGGAATTGAGTGAGGGAACCGAGGAATTGAGCGAGGAACCTTGAAATTCAACGAGGCAACCTAGAACTTGCACGAGGCAACGTAGAAATTGAGCGAGGGAACCTAGACAATGAGCGAGGGAACCTTGAAATTCAGCGAGGCAACCTAGAAATTCGGCGAGGCAACCTAAGAATTGAGCGAGGCAAGCTCAAAATTCAACGAGGGAACCTAGGAATTGAGTGAGGCAACCTAGGAATTGAGCGAGGGAACCTAGAAATTGAATGAGACAACCTATGAATTGAGCGAGGGAACCTAGGAATTGAGCGAGGGAACCGAGGAATTGAGCGAGGCAACGTAGAAATTGAGCGAGTGAACGTAGCAATTGAGCGAGGGAACCTAGACAATGAGCGAGGGAACCTTGAAATTCAGCGAGGCAAGCTCAAAATTCAATGAGGGAACCTAGGAATTGAGCGAGGGAACCTAGAAATTGAGCGAAAGAACTTATAAATCGAGTGATGCAAACTACAAATTGAGCGAGACAACCTAGAAACTCAGCGAGGCAACTTAGGAATTGAGCGAGGCAACCTATAAATTCAGCAAGGCAACCTAGGAATTGAGCGAGGCAAACTAGAAATTGAGCGAGGCAACCTAGAAATTCAATGAGGCAACCTAGAAATTCAGCGACGCAACTAGGAATTGAGCGAGGCAAACTACAAATTGAGCGAGGCAACCTAGAAATTCAGCAAGGCAACCTAGGAATTGAGTGAGGCAAACTAGGAATTGAGCAAGGCAACCTAGATAGGAATTGAGTGAGGCAACCTAGAAATTCAGTGAGGCAACGTAGAAATTCAGCAAGGCAACCGAGGAATTGAGTGAGGCAACCTACAAATTTAGCGAGGCAACCTAGGAATTTAGCGAGTTAAACTACAAATTGAGCGACGCAACCTAGAAATTCAGGGAGACAACCTATAAGAGCGAGGCAACCTGGAAATTCAGCGAGACAAGCTTAAAATTCAGCGAGGGAACCTACGAATTCAGCGAGGGAAAGTAGAAGGTGAGTGAGACAAACTACAAATTGAGCAAGGCAACCTAAAAATTCAGCGAGACAACTAGAAATTCAACGAGGCAACCGAGGAATTAAGCGAGGGAACCTACAAATTCAGCGAGGGAAAATAGAAGGTGAGCGCGGGAAACTTGAAATTAGGCGAGGCAAACTAGAAGTTGAACAAAGCAAGCATGAAAGTTGAGCGACAGAAACATTTACAAGTTATGAAATTTAATTCATTATAAATTTTCCTGAAGTACAAATTGTCTGGGGTATATACAACATTCCACAAAATTTTCTATTCATCTCATGCCTACGACAAGCATCATTTACAGGTTACAGACAAACAATCTTACGCCATCGACTTCCTCCAATGTATAGTAAAATTTTGCATGTTTATTCCCTCCAAGGTGCGACTGTTGCACAGTATATCGATGAATTTCATTATAAATATGCCACAGTCAAAACCATTGCTTTACTTCGGCACAAATTTCTCTTCTTTGGCGGTCCATGTCTTCCCTTGAAGCGCGGTGACGTCTCTGATGGCATGGAAGAGAATCAGAAGCGCCTCTGTCATCAATTTGATCTTCTGCTTATACTTTAGGAGAGCATTTGACACTAAGCTATCAATAATAATAATCTCCTGTTGTCTTGGATATAGGACCATCAAATACCAATGAGAGTTATCATGGTTTACAGGTACATAAACCTGTCCATGTTTAAGAAGTAGGCTATCAGTAAAAACATGATCAAATAACGCATTACAACCAGGCTTGATGATATGTGACGAATGCATTACCCGTTCACAACGCCAAATCGCCTTGGCATGTGATTTACCCCGCTACTTGGCAATTGCGATGACATTGTTCATCTCACCTACCAACTTTGCACGTTCCGAAGCAGACTTCGAGTCCCGATACGCCTTTAGAGTCGGCATACTAGTTTGAAGGCATACCTCACCTCATCCCTCTCCTTCTTCACCTCTCCCTCCTTCTGCAACTCATCCATCTCAACCTTAAATTCATCCATCCAAAGAGCTCGCTTCACAATATTCCCCCTAGATCCCTCTCCTTGTACGCCTTTTTCATCACCTTCCGTTGATCCGTCCTCATACTCATCATCATTATCGTCACCCTCACCATCATCCTGGGTTTCATTGACCTACAAAATGTATCAATCGAGATCAATGGAGTTATAAGAGTCAGGATACTTTTATCACGACATTAGGTTTACCTAACGGTGAATTAAACAACTAAACATTTAAGTAAACGTTCAGAATATTTCACCTGAAAACTATCATAGACCAAGCGAACGGCGTTCGTTTCTCATTCTCGTAGGGTTGGTTCCAAGTTCTTTATTAATATAGTCTGCAAAAGAATCCAGACTGATGTTAATATACGGATTTTAAGTGTAAGTGTCAAATTAAGCAAAGTGAACGGCGGAGAAATACTGAAAAGGCTAAGCTAAGAGTCCTAGAAGAAGGGGGGGGGGGGGGGGGGGGGGTTGAATAGGACTATGTCAAATTAAATAATTCAATGCAGAATTAAACAAATCTAAATAAAGATAGCACTTAAACAATCTCACAATGCAAAAATGAATAACAACCTCAAACGTACAAGTATTGAGAGGTTGATACAGATGTTGTTCTAAGGACAACCTTACACCATAAACCAATGGCTTATGGTAGGATAACCTGATTCCTAGAACGGTCTATGTATCAAAATCTCAAACCGATACAGAGGAATAAAGAATAAAAATAGCAAAGAAAATAACTAAGCTATTACAACATTCCCACACTTGCATAAAAAGATTACAACATTCTCCACATATGCTTAAAAAGGAAATTACAACATCCACACAATATCACAATCAATCATTCACCACAAGGCCAGAAATTATAGTGGTTCGCTTGTGTGTACACCAACTGTTTAGAAAAAACAGCCACACAACTACTCCACTCTCAATATCCTCATACAGCGAATATTGGCGTTCATTATGAAATAGGTTTTTCAAGGTTCACCCAAAACCTTCACAATTGTGTCTTTCAACTGGGCTTACACAATTCAAAAACCCCACACTCTGAGTTTTCTGAATCACCTCAGACAAACTAAAAGAAAGCAGAGATTTTTCCTGGCACAATCTTAGAGAAACCAAAAGAATAGATTTACAGAAATGTAAAATACTTATCTGGATATTCTCATTTGATGTAACCCGGTAAAACCAATTCGGAGTAAAAGTTCAACGTAGATGTTCAATGTTCACACTCACTTATGAAAAGGTTCTAAGTTCTAAATGATTTTTAGATTAAATCACTTTGGGCTAGCTTGATTTGATTTTGATTCCAAGAAATGGGAAAACTTCAATTGCTTTTTCAAATAAAATTGAAATATAGAATACAAAATCAAATACAAAAAAGCTAATTAAAGAGAATATTAAATGAGCACTAAATAGCTTAAGAATATCACAAACTTATCTCTTAGAGTGGTGTCTTGATTTTGCTTGAATTGAATGAAAAACTCTGAAAATCATGCTTTATTTATAAGTGCAGAAACTGTTCACTCGACTGGCTCAGAGGTCAGCTCGACTGGTCGAAGGACCAACAAACATTTGAAAATTCGGGTGCGATAAGATAAAGTCGTTCCATGACTAGTCAAATAGCCTCCACGACCGGTCAAGCCATGCCCACGACTGGTCGTGTGGGACCCAATTTGGTTGCTGGATTTTGAGTCGAGCCTGCTCGACTGGTCGAGCAGTCTCCAGGACTGGTCGAGGCTATAATAGAAAATCCCGAAAATTAGTAACAAACCTTGGACTGGTCGAGGAATTTCTTAGACTGGTCGAGCCAGTACTAGGATTAGTCGAACATAGGCTAAGACTAGTCGAGAAAACAATATATACAGTTATGTAATGACCCAATTAAAGTATGCAATCAATATAACCTAACCTATGGTCAATCTAGGGTCATTCATACCTTATAAGTGATATTGAAACATTGAAAACTTCTTTTGCTTCGGTTGATGGCTGATCTTAAAGTTCACAAAACCTGATATCTTGACGTACTTTGAATCATGAACTTGAAGTACTTTTGAAGCTTAAATTTGAAACACTTTGAAGCTTGAGCTTGAGTTGTATTTCACCTTGAACTTTGAGTTCTAAAGCAGAGTACTTTGTCTTGACATAGATGAAACTTTGAAACCTTGAACTATTGAAGCTTGAAAGAATGAACTATCACTTGTTGCTGTACTTGAACTTGTATATCTCTTGATCTTACATTTGAAGTTCTTGAGGTAAAGACCTTTGTTCTTGTACATGAGATGCATGATCTTGAATATGTAGATGAGCTACACAAAAGATAGATTCCAAGAGGTTTTGGCACTACAAAATTTGACAATCATAGGAGCTAGAAAACATAGCACTTACAAATACATAAACTTACAACTTTACTCTCAAATATTGCATGTATTTTGTTGTACCTTCAACCCTTCCAGCCTTGATATTGAATGAAGCGCGGAATTTGCGAGGGAACATACGAAATAATACATTCTCGTAGGACCGGTAATCTCTCTACATACCTGTTATAATGAAATTGCATGAGGTTAAAAATCCACAATTGAATATAATAATGTAGAATAAAGAAAGATTTACCTGCAGAGGAAAGACACAATCATATACATTGTAGCGAACCGCACCTGATGTCATCACAACAGCTGCGACCCCTTGCGACATTGTATTGCAGGCCAAACTACCCTAAGAATAGTTATAGAAATCCTCTATGGAGTCTACTAGGTACATATAATCTATGTTACACATAGTTTTTTATTCGGTTCCCCTAACAAACCACTCTACACACACAAGTATGGCAACCTTCACGACATCCTCGTGCTTATTGGTGTCAACTAATTTTTTTAACACATCTAATAAATGCTTCTTAAAAAATGGATATTCTTTGAAGTATTTGTCCATTAATGTACTTATGATGGGACATTTATTCGGTAATGTAAGCTCCCCAGTCTTAAGCCCCATTATGAGGGCGAAGTCCATCTCCGTGAATTGCAACCGTCTCCTCCTATCTCAAATGTAAGATCACCTTTATATCTTACAAGAAGAATGTGAAATAAAGCCCTTATAAATCGAAAGGATGAGAGGTGCAATAAGAAGGAAAATGGGGATTGCTTAAACAGACTTAGCCGAGGATCATGCTTCTCTAATCCACCCTTCATCGTATCGAACCACCATTTCAATGAACACTTGGAGGATGGGTTTGGGAATTGAGAACAATAATCGTCACCTACAAACATGTAATGGAAAAATATATCAAAAATAAAGTTCACTACTGCAAAAAATTAAACATAGTTGAAATCATTCATTCAAGATCTTGATGAATTTAAGCGAGTTTCAGCATAAATTGAATAAGCCTCAGGTGAAATTGAGCGAGGCAAGCATGAATTTGATCGAGGCAAGTTGGTAATTAAGGGAGGCGAGCTAGAAATTGTGCGGGGGAAACATGAAATCGAGCGGGGCAAATATGAAATTCAACGGGGTAAACTGGAAATTCAGCAGGGCAAACTGAAAATTCAGCGGGGCAAACATGAAATTCAGCGAGGCAAACTGAAATTCAGCGGGGCAAACTTGAATTTCAGCGGGGCAAACATGAAGTCAAGCGAGGCAAACATGAAGTTAAGAGGGGCAAACATGAAATTCAGTAGGGCAAACATAAAGTTAAGCGGGGCAAACATGAAGTTGAGCAGAGCAAACATGAAATTCAGTGAGGCAACCTAGAGCTTGCGCGAGGCAACGTAGAAATTGAGCCAGACAACCTATAAATTGAGCGAGGCAACCTAGAAATTCAGCGAGGCAACATGAAATTCAGCGGGGCAAACATGAAATTGAGCGAGGCAAAATAAAAATTGAGCGGGACAAATATCAAATTGAAATTCAGCGGGCAAACATCATGTTTGAGCAGGGTAAACATCAAATTCAGCGAGGGAAACATGAAATTCAGCGGGGCAAACATGAAATTCAGCGAGGTAAACTGAAAATTGAGCGGGGCAAACATGAAATTCGGCGGGGCAAACATGAAATTCAGCAGGGCAAATTGAAAATTCAGCTTGGCAAACATGAAATTAAGTGGGGCAAACTTGAATTTCAGCGGGACAAACATGAAATTCAGCGGGGCAAACATCAAATTCAGCGGGGCAAACATGAATTTGAGCAGGGCAATCTAGAAATTGAGCAGGGTAAACTTGAATTTCAGTAGGGCAAACTAGAAAATCTACGAGGCAAATATGAAATTCAGCAGGGCAAACTGGAAATTCAGCGGGGCAAACTAGAAATTCAACGGGGCAAACTGAAAATTCAGTAGGGTAAACATGAAATTGAGCGAGGCAAACATGAAATACAACGGGGAAAGTATGAAATTGAGCGGGGCAATCAAGAAATTCAGCGGGGAAAACTGGAAATTCAGTGAGGGTTTGAACTAGCCTAACACATAATTGAAATGCAATTGAACTAGCCTAACATGAATTTCAATGAACTTGAGATGCGATTGAAGTAGCTAAACATCAAATTCTAAGGTTATTACTCGGGGAATTCAACCAATCATGAACCGGGAATGTCGGCGACAACTTGAGCATATTGCCGAGAAGTAGGTCAAATAGACCAAGAACTCTTGAAATTTGAAATCATTTTGATCAGTATGTTTTTATCGTGCTGAGTTAACTAATTTGGGCCCAAGATTCAACTTGAATGTATGTGGACTATCCACAGCATTCATCCGTTTTTCTATCTATATTAAGGGTTTGAGCCCAAAATCCGATTTCGCTTGCTATGCCCACAATGATGTTTTATTTGTAATCCATCATGTTCATCGGATGATGTATACATAGATGAACCAACGGCCCAGATGCATGCTTCATCCAGCAGGGAATATATGAAAATATACATATGGTGCGTGCTTTCTTCAGTGGACCGGCCATTTTCAGAAGATGAGGAAATGATGATGTATGGAGAGGATGCAATCCAATGGGAGAATGGTGCAATCCAATGGAGAGATTTTCATGTTGGAGAAATTGGGTTTTTTGTCTTTCTTAGTGTGAGGGGAAAGTGAAACCAACGACGGTGAAAAGGAGGGGTATTTTCGTTGTTCGTATGTGGAGGTCTAAGTTGGTAAGTTAAATTTCGTTTGTTTCATAAAAACCGCTGGATAAAAGGTGGCGTCTATAGTGGTAAATTTCTCGCCAAAGAATGAGAAGATCCAAAGATCAAGTGGACCCCACCACAAAAAAAAAAAAAAAAAAAACAGTCAGATTGAACACCTACCATTAAAAACTTTGGGCTTGAGAAGTTTTCGTTCGAGCTAATATTTATGTTTTCCCTAATTTCATGTCTTTATTAACCTATAAATGGGTTGGATCTTAAATAAACATCATGGTGGGCCCTAAGAAGGTTTCAACGGTGGTTGTCATTGTCCCCACTATTTTCTGTGGTGGGGTCTACTTGAACCATGGATCTACCTCATTTGTTAGCTCATGCCCTAAAATGAGCTCTCCAAATGGATGGATGGTGTGGATACAACACACACATCATGGTAGAGCCCAAAGAAGCGACATCACTTCTTGAGTTCAATAGTTTATCCACGCTCCCACCTAATTGGCTAGATCAGATGGAATTGCATTTGTTACCGTGCAAAATCCATTCTCCCTCTGGGGAGGATGAGGAGGGTTGGATTAGGTAGGTTGGATTAGGTAGGATGGAATTGCATTTCAAGATTTTTGTCAATTTTGAAATTCACTACAGATGTGGCTGACACAGGGATGAACGCGATGACGTTGATCACCGTCTTCCCCATCACAGTCTTCCCCAAGGATAACTACTTCGAATCCACGGAGCTTCTCTTGACTCCTTATAGAAACTTCTCGAATCCATAAGGAAAAAAGCAAGGAAAATAGAAAATAAATTCTCTAAAATTCGTAATTTGATTGATGAATGAAATAAACGAATTCAACCATTTAAATATGGATACCAAGTAATGAGAGAAATTTTAGAATCATACTACAACTAAAACTCCTAGAATTTGCAACTTACTATTTATGGTCGTGATGTCTACTAGTGCGCAAGGTTTTCAACCAAAAATAGTAAGTGTCCTATTTGGCTTCACCAAGTTGTTCTCCTAATTATTCTAAGCACTTTTAACGTTGGGCACAACTCCTAAATCCCAACGGATGAAGAGTTATAATCAAACTAGAACTTACTATTTATAGTAAAAACGAAATTAAAATAGGGAAACGACCGTCGATCTAATGGTATTTCGCAAATCCGGCTTGTGCAACCCAACGTAGCAGGTTGGGTGGCTAAAGTAGCTCGTTTTACCCCAAAATTATATATTTTACGTATAATAACTCATTCCGGATTGTGAGATACGCCCGATTTAAGGTCCGACGGTACGAATCACTTCTATCATCGACCCAGACTTTTCTGATCCATCTTGGCCATGAAACCGTCCACGACCCGCTCTACATCAATGGCCCTACATTAATGCACATGTTTTATTCATGTCGTCCATCCATATGTCCTTTACAAGTGACATTATGGTTATGTGTTGGTGGGATTTTACTTAATCCAATGTTTTTCCCATAGCAAGAATTATATCCCCAACATTGGGATTGGATGGCCAAAATACCATGATATTTTCGATTATGCAATTATTGTGTAATAATGGTGTTAATGTATTCTATACCTATGTAGTCAGTCTATTTTGCCTGATTATTTTAGAGCATATGAGCAAAAAAATTTAAATAAAGTAAATACAAATCTCAAGTGGCTTATATTATATGAAATAGTGGTGATAGAAGACCCCTATCATTAAGAACTTTTTTCTTTGCTTGTAATGTTTAATTTTCATCCAACTTCACTTAAGTGTAGGATCTTTACTCATGCCTCGGTCTTAGACTTATAAGAGTTTCAACAAGAGGTTATGGGGGATTGAGTACCTATTATTATTATTATTATTATTATTTTACACACACACCCCACACACTCACCGTATTGTGGTTGAGGTGTGAGTGCATGAAAAAAATAATCATATAAATCATAGATGAAGTTATTTAAAAAAAAAAAAAAAAAACCACTTGAAATAAAGCTTTTGTGGCTCATTAATGGTCAATCACCACCGTCTCCTATGCTATAGTTGGACTAGGAATTGGAACTGCTTTATTTTTTAACTCACGCCCTCCATGTGAATATAGAATACATGCATGGATGGGTTTCAAATTAAGGGCATACCATCTTGGGTGAAGTTGAGGCCCACCTAATCTGCTCCTACAATAAGTTTGAATTAAGCTGCTATTTGTGTTTTCTCTTGGTTTAGATCTATGTGACCTTATCAACATGTTGGACATCAAATAAACACTTAAGCCTTAAGAATTTAGAGGTGCGCATTCAATAACCACTGTTTTTCTGTGATGTGGTCCACTTGAGATTTATATCTACCTCTAAAATAAGCTGAAAAAAAAAACTGATGAATGGCACGGATATACAACATATATATCAAGGCAGGACCACAGTTAAGGCCTGGCCAACTAATCTGTCGCCCTTGCCTCACCTAACCTGCTCCACTACAGAGATGAAGTACACCCAATCCACATGAAAATGATCGGGAACTTCTCTCGGGGACATAAGCTTCCCTAAGGGGTTGTTTGATCTTCAATTTCCCATGGTAAATACATCGAAATTGACCAGAACGACTGCCTCCATCTGTTTAATGGAGATGAAAGTCCCGAGAATTCTCTCTTGAAAATTGATCAGGAAAAAAGCCTGATGTTACTGAATTTAATTCGTGGGCCCACTATGATATACGTAATTTATCAATGCCTTCCATCCGTTTTAATAGCACATTTTAGGGCAGGAGCTCAAAAATGGGACAGATCCAAACATCGAATGTTACATACTTTTGAGAAAAAATGGTCCTAAAGATGTGGACTGTTGAAAGTTGTTCTCTCTAAGGCCCACATTGATGTTTATTTGTCATTCAACTTGTTCATAAGGTCACAATCATTTTTTTAAAAAGACATAAGGTGTCTTGCTCTTTTTTAGGCGAAACTATTCCTTGCCCATACACACAATCACCTGTTAAGGCGAGACCATTCACATAGTCATGGATAAAGGGAAAACAAAAATATCAGCTTGATCCAAAACTTCTAACGCCGTTGACAAGCTTTCAATGATAGGTGTTAAATTTCCAATGTTTCTTTTGGTGTGGTCCACTTGAGCTTGGGATTGTTGATCGCTCGATTTTTTTTTTTTTTTAATTATATGGGCGTGCCAGAATCGATACAGCGGCTCAATCCAAATCGATCAACTTTGACTCCCAGGCGCCAAAATAAGCATATATGTCTAATATGAATGTATATGACCAGATTCTAAGAAGATTGGTCGCTTACTCAGCCACTTGTAGAAGTTTATAACGATCATGTGATAATTGGAGGGTGGGGTTCTTCCTTAGAAGATAAGTTACTTTGTGCCTTTCACAAGAAAAGATTTTTAGAATACCAGTGCAAATCAAACAAAAAGAAAAACTCACAATCGGTCATTAGGAGCAATTGCAAAAATGCGTCTCTTAAAAACAACTGCTTGATATTGAATAAAGAACAAATCTAGCGTATGAGTATATACTTGGATTACAACTATAGATTATAGTTAAGAATTACCACTACTACATTATTGATACTCTTAGGATAAGCTGAGATAAAGTAAATTGATAGATTTGTTTGTTTGGTTTAATTGGTGTGAGACAATCCTTCATCGTCCCATTTTTCTACTATTTATAGATTTCTACCATGACTTATTTATCTAGATCCTTCTTCCATTACTACAACGGTTACAATAGTTGAAAAGTTTCTCTCTGGATCATTCTCTTGTTACGTTTCTCTTTTGCGACTATTCCTCTTCCAAACGCCTCTCGGCTGCTTGCTTTACTTTTGTCGACCGAGGTTTTGTTTTGGTTGCCCTCGGCTACCTTTTATATCTTAAACAGCTCGACCACACTTCTTGTATATCAACTGTAACATTTTGTCGACCATCCACTAACGTGTAGAATTAGACTTACGCCAACTGTAAACCTGTAAAAAGCGCCCCAAATCTTTGAAGATATTTTTATCCACTTCATATTTCTCATAAAATGCCACATGTCACCCTCCTATTGGCTTTCTCAAAATTGTTAGAAATCCACCCCCCCGGTTGCTTCGCCTTTGGTGAAAAGGTGACAACGACGTTGTTCCGTTGTCTGATACCATAAATGTAATCGGCTGTTAATCCACGTGTTGTTTCCCTATTGATTTTACTCGACCAATGTCATATCAAGAGATATTCTTTGCCTCACGCTTCTAGGCTATCTATGCGACACATCGCTTACAGCGTATCGTACGAGGAGTCATGATCACATCTTTGTAAATGCACATATATCATGACTGATACATAAGCAACTTTGAAGTCAGTGCTTCACCCCTCTCATTCTTTCTTCTCTCTTTGGCATTAATACTTCTTGATTTCCTCTTCTCAAATCATCGCTATGGCTACATCTTCTTCTTCTTCTGTCCAGCTTTCCATTTGAAATCCTTCATTAAAGACATTGATATCTTTTCGTCCAAAGTGATTAATGATCTCCTCTTCAATACTCTAACTGACCTAGACACTACAGTGTTGACACTTGGTCCTGCTTTCCATCTGGCAGTCACTTATGAACACCTTCGCTAAATAGAATACAATTTTTCGAAGTGCCTTAATGAAGTTTTGCTTGTTCAATCAAACGGTCTTTTGAATCCTTCCAATGCATTCAAGTCCTAGCGAGAATGGCTGAAACCAATGAATGCAAGGGCTTAGTGGTTTGCTCACGTTGAAGCACAATATGGTGATACGTGGAAGCAAGTAGGAATTTACGAGTACATTAAACTTTCTCTACATGAATTTTCAACCAATCCCTTCCTTCTTGCAGCAACATCAACCTTTCGGAGTTGATCGATCAATACATTCCATTTCAGATGCGGCCCCATGGGTCCATCGGTCATGGATGTATGTGCATTCACTCACCTTCTTCCTTTTAATGAATCTGTCTACCTAGGCTTCGCTTTGAAAACTCTACATCCCTTCACTCTCCAAGACAAGACCAGCAAGGCATACTTTTCCTTCATGGCTCTTTGACGTAAGTCTCGGGATGAGATAGATGAACAAGAACATACGGCATTTCTATTGATGTGGATTTGCCGTTTTCTGTTATGTGTGAGCACTCTATAAATCACTAATGAATATATTCACTTGGCCGAGGCGCTTGCTCAGGGACATAAACTTGCCCTTGACCCTTTCGTGCTCTATCACCTTTACCGTAGCATGTATGAAGCAACCACTAAAGGATTCTACCAATCTGGTGGGCCTATCTGCTTGTTTAGATGTGATTTTAACAGGGGGTTTGCAGTTCACATGCTACACATGCATTTGTGTATAAATTACATTGTAACAATGAAATCAATCTTCCATGGTCATTTTAAACTTTCCATTTTCATTCAAATTGCTATGCAAGGGATGATGATGATCCAGTTTTGAGTTGAATAAACACTAACCCCTCCAAAAACCAGAGAAAGCTAAATAACTGAAAATTCCTCCCAGCACGAAATTGACAGATTTTTTCTAAGGTGATGGATAGACTACTTTCCAATATGAAAAATATAGATCATGTGCAGATTCAACACACAGGTCCAAGTAGGGTTTGCAAGTGTATATAAGATTTTCTAGTGTCAGAAGATTGGGAAGAGCAGTATCTGGGTGTTAATCAAATGATCATCCCTCAGCCTGTTTTGGACAAATGCCAAATAACTCTAGATACGAATGAGGATTTATGGGTCCCACTTCCCTTTTGCTTCAATCTTATGTAGCTTGAGTAGGAAAGCTCTATTGATAAGGTGAAAGCCTGGCGAGGATCTTTTAGTGCTAAGGGGTGGGCTGGTCACAGGCTAAAGATGAAACTGAAGAAACTAAAAAGGCTGCATAACGGGATAGAGGAGCATCTTGGCATTTGGTCATCATAAGTGCCAATTCTTCAGGAAATCCACAACCTTGATTACAAAGAAGCAGTGACATTGACAACCGGTAAAAATGAAGAGAAAATCTATCAAGTTTGATTATAAGATAAAGGTCTGAGAAGAAGAAATCATGCAGAGCGAAAGATCTAGAGCAGTTAGGTTTAAGGGAGGGAATAGAAATATGAAATTCTTCCATAGAATCATGAGTACGAGAAGGCAAAACAGAATTAGCAGTCTTGTTGTGGATGGTGGGGGGTGCAGTGGAGTTTTACTCTGAGCTTCTATCTGATGAAGGTTGGAATTGTCCTTGGCTTGATAATTGCAATTTAACCGCATTAGTGAAGAAGAATCTAATTGGTTAGAAAGGTTGTTTGTGGAAGATGAGGACAAGCAAGAGGTGTTAGATCTTGGAACAGATAAGGCATCTGGTCCAGATGGCTACCCCAGCACATTTTTACAAGTGTTTTAGGAGGAAACAAAAGGGGGCCTTTTGGAATTTATTTTGTAACTTTATCATAGAAGAAACATATCAAAAGAAATGGGAGCATCCTTCATTGGGCCAATCCTAAGAAGGGGCAGAGAACTTAAGGGACTTCAGACCAATCAGCTTGATTGCTAGTCTTAATAAAATTCTTGTAAAAGTCCTTGTGGGGAAGCTAAGGTCAGTGTTGGAGGTTATCTCTGTCGCAGGGGCCTTTTATGCATGGTAGACAAAAATAGATGGAGCTCTAATTGCACATGGTGCATCAACTCCTGGCACAAAGCCAGGCATTATTTGCAAGTTTGACTTGGCGAAACCATATGATATCATGAACTAGGACTTCTTGCAGCATGTGCTCAGGAGATTGGGATCCAGAATTAGATGAAGACAATGGATGTATGCTTGTGTTTCTTCACCAACATATTTTGTTCTCATTAATTTATTGAAAGGTTGATATTTTATTAAAAGGCATAGATGAGAGATCTACATCAAAGAGAAACAAACGGAGCATACATCCAAGCGATAAAATAAATAAAATAAATAAATAAATCTTGACGCAATCAACCCTTGATATAATATCCATGTTCTCCCTACTAAAGGGTAAAGACTGACTCTAGCTTCTTGCACCGATTACAAAAGCCTCTATCATTCCTTCTTGTCCAAATGGCCCACAGACCAGCAAGAAGAGCAAGCCTCCACAGCTTCCTCCCTTTGTTGCCAGCACCACCACCATGCCAAGCGAGAAACACGTGACTAATCCTTTTAGGCATCGCCAGATGCACCTGGAACAGACTTAAGGATTCTATCCCAAATTTCCTTGGTGAACACACAATGTGAATAGAGATGGTTAACAGTTTCAGTATCTCACAGGCACATAATACAACCATTCGGAATAATCATTTACCCCTTCTGCAGATTGTCCACCGTAAGAACCTTATTTCTACCCACCAGCCAAGCAAACACTGCTACCTCCAGGGGACCACCATAAGACCGGATGAAAGCCATGGGAACCTCAGCTAACCTGCCCCCTTGAAAGCCTGTAAGGAACTAATTCAGAACTTTCTGGACTTTTCCCATCTCCAAACCCAATTATCCTCATCTGATTGGTATAGGAACCTATTCTGAAGCAGAGATAGCAACCTAATCATATCCTCTAATTCTTCCTCCGATGGCTTCCTTCTGCATATAGGAGTCAAACAGTGGAACTACCAGTTGTGGAACAACACTGCAAGACTAAGATGCTTGGATCCAGCGCTAACCTGGCCAAGGAAAACCAATTTGAGCGGTCTATCACCCCATCCTCCCAAAAATGGGTGCAAGAACTGTCTCCTGAAATAAAGTTGACCCTTTTTTTAATCTACTTGCAACCCTCACAACTGCCTTCCAAGTAGATGAAGCTTTTGTGAAGGGAAGAGTCCCTGGTGAACCACCCTCCAATCATGGTTCCATATTTACATGCAATCACCTCTTTCCATAAGCTAGTGTCTTCCATCCAAATCTCCACAACCATTTACCCAAGATGGCCAAGTTCATTTACCTTAGGTCCCTTAACCTTGCTCCGCCCTTTGAAACCAGTTTGCAAACCTCCTTCCATTGAATCAAATTAAATTTGTGCTTACTTTCCGCTCTGGCTGAAGATGGAAAACAGGATTCATGTCGCCTACCCCAATTAATTGGTGTAAGGCTTGGATGATGATGATGATTCAAAGGTATTTTGGTTATATTCATGTTGCAAATAAATGGATATCAGTCCTCAATTTAATAATTATGAATGCACATTCTGCAGAGCAAATTTCTTTTAAGCACTGTAGATATTTCTAGATTGTGGGCCCTCTCATTCTCTCCCAAAGGCTTTTTTCTCTCTACATGGTATCAAAGCAAAGCAAAAAAAAAAAAAAAAACTCCAAGGTTTCTCTTCTCGTCCTCCCTTCTTGATCTCTCTCTTTTATCTCTTTCGGCTTCTTTTTTCTCTTCCTTCTGTTCTTCTTTTCAGACTTTTCGCTCAATTTGAGAGTCGTTGCAGCCTAAGAAACAATTGAAAGTGATTAACAAGGAGGGATCTTACAGCAGTTTCTGATTTTCTTTAGAGTTGTTGGACATTCAGTTTTGTTAAGGTTTTGGAGCGTTTTCTTCCAGTTTTTCCATTAACTGGTTTGTGGCAGCTAGGATTTGCTGGATAATTTTGTTTGGACATTTTTTTAGGTTTTTTCATCCTGATTTACAGCAAGCCTTTTCAGGCTAGCAATCACTTATTTGAGATTGTTTTTTTTTTAAGATTATCACAATCTGTTGATATCAGGTGACTATAGCAGGTTTTTCTAAAAATTGATTAGAGTGAAGTCTTGATATTTAGTACTCATGTAATTGTTTGGGATTAAATATAACTTCATCATCAACATCTGAGACAGTTGATCCCATCGCCTCTAAGATGGAGAGGTTGATTGTTCATTCTAAGAATCCTGGGTTGCAGATCATTGTTGAAGTGATAAAAGTCCCTTGATATACATTGATGCACCACACTCTGACAGCTTGAGCTTTTGGAGTGAATAGTTGTTTGACAATCACAACTAATAAACTTAAGTCCAATGATTATCTTCCATGGTAAAAAATTGTTGACATGTTTGTTGAAGGCAAACTAAAGTTGGAATATATAGATGGCAGTATATCGAAGCCTCCTATGACTGATCCTTCTTATGAAGAGTGCAAATCGAACAATTTCTTAGTTATGTCCTTGCTCCTGAATCCTATGGAACTAGAGGTTAGTAAAGAATCTTTATGGACCGAAGTTACGACGTTTATCAGGAGATTCGTTATTTGAGACAATGAGAAATTAGTGTCTAATTATTATGCTAAGATACAAGGTTTGCGGCAGTAATTGTTTTTCTTGGATGATCTTCAATCTATTTATTCTACAAATACATATGTATATAAAAGAAGTGTTGAGGAAAAAAATAAAAAATGGGGGACATTTGAATTATTGGCAGGTCTTAATTTTGATAAAATCTCACTATTTACAATACAGTTTGCAATTCGATACAATTCAACCCTTATTATGATTTGGGATACAATAACGATTTTGACAACATTGTCATATGTAATTTCTTGTAAGCAAGCATTTGATACTCTGCAGAATTGATGTGAAAAAATTGGGGCCAGCATATAGACCACAGGCTAGGCAGAGAGCCTTTGGCATATCCATCAAAAGCCATTACCAACGCCCTGGACTTCAGTTGAAGGCATTGGTGGAACCAAAGGTCACAAGCTACTCAAAAATCCATCAGCAGTAGATACAATCATAAGTACAGATTTAAAAGCCATCTGGACAGTCTTTAATGTTTTATCAAAAAACATTGAGGATAGGGATGGTATGTCAATGACATGGAATGGGAGTATGGGACAGGTTTAAGTCCTGGTCCTACTCGCATGTCAATGAAGGTAGTTCCTTTTGCTTCTCTTCTAGAATTGTAATAGGCCATAATCCCGGGAGGAACGTCACTCCGATCTAAACCTATCATGGTCTCTGCAGTCCTTAGGGGACAAACATTCAATCCCGCATTACATGTTGACCAATTATTCTCATTAGGATGTAGTGTTCTACAAGCATGTTTCATGTGTAACAGAAAATAAAATAGAAAATGAACTTCCAATCAAAATATACAAGGAGAAACTGTGTTGTGCAACAGAAAATATACAGTAAAAACTTATTATATCAAGCAATAAAATGGAAATATAAATACTTATATAGAAAAGCTTAATAAGGATAAACCGCAAGGAGGAGTAAAGTTTTAAAATGTCTCCAGCGCCGCATAGATCTCGTGAGCCAAAATGATGGCATTGATCAGGCAATATCCACAGCAAAATTGGGACGACTACTGAATTTAGAATAATTATACTACAGTTGAGAATTTAAAAGAGTTTAACCAAAATATGCACAAGATGAACAAGATATTCCAACATCCAATGAATAATTCAAATATATAGGAGAATGTTCGCATGGTACAAGCACTACCGCTGTTAGTGATGGTAGCTGGCTATTGTGGGGCCCATGTGATGTGTGTGCATCAGATCCGCCCCATCCATCGGGGTCATCCTTTGATGTTAGGCCATGGTGCCGAAAATCAACCTAGCTAGAAAATCATGTGGGCCACGCAAAGTGGACAATCAAGAGGGGATGCCCAACCAATAAAAACTCCCCAGAATTTTGTGGGGCCCACCATTTATGAGAGACACGCTTCCAAGATGAAGGGTTTGCCATTGTTCCCTATGTTGTGGCCTGCTTAAGTCTTGGATCAACCTAATTGTTGGGCTCTACATTGAACATGAAGAGGCTAACATGATGGACAGTGCAGAGCATATGCACGCACCATGCGGGCCCCACAAGAGCTTGGCAGCACCACAAGTATGTGAGTGCGTTTGTGTGTGTGTGTGGTTATGCATGCCCCACTATACATATAGGAAAATAATTCCATGCTAACCTTTGCATTTTGGTGCAAATGTTTCTTTTTTGTGGGCCCCACCATGATGTGTTGATGGCATCCACTCCAACCATCAAAAGCGCCCTCCCTCATTTGGCCATGGACCAAAAAAACAGGTTAATCAATTACTTAGGTGGGCCACAAGACAGGAAACATTTGAGGTGGAATGCCCACCCTTGGTTGGAAAAGGGTCCCTCCATGCAACAATGTTATCATATTTCTCATCCTCCTAACCATCTAAGTCTTTTGGCCCAAGGTAGATCCTTGTTTCTTCCCTTGACTCAATTGATATTCACTCTACCAACCGACAAGCGTCTAACAGAGCATGTTGGAAGGAAGTAATGGATGCACAAATTAGTGCCCTGTAAGAGAATGATACAAGAGACCTTAACCTTAGCCTTCTATTATATATGAGTGTTCCATTTATAACTTAGACTTGATGTAGATTCTACTGTATAAAGCAAGATTAATTGCTTCAAGCTACAAACAAGACTATGGCATTGATTATGAAGAAACTTTTGTTCTAGTAGCCAACATAACCATCGTACAACCATAATTACTCTCTTTAGCTATTCACAAATGGACTCTTTTTTTCTTCTTTTTTTTGAAAGCCACTAACATATGGACAAGTTCCAGATGGATGTGAAGAATGCCTTCCTTCTTAGTCATCTAAGGAAGACTGTACATGCAACCTCCCCCTCTGTACCACCATGACAAGAAATCGTTGCATAGCTTGAAGCAAGCTCCTCACACATGGTTTGAATGGTTCCAACATGTATTCTTGATGTTGGATATGTACAAAAGCTCTCATGAGTCATTACTATTCATAATTTAACCTTCAAGGTCCCAATGGGATTAATCCTTTTGTATGTGGACGACATCCTCATCATGGGAGATAATCATACTATACAAATCATGAAAAAGCTTCTCAATCAAGCATGCAAGATCCAGGATTTTGGGCCACTAATATACCACTTGGGTTTAAAAGTTCAGTACTCATCCCTTAGGTATGGTTGTTGATCAAAAGTAGACTTGATCAACTAGCTCCCCATCATTTTCTCTTATTGGTTTTACTCTTATTATAATCTCATTCTTAATTATATCATCTTTGTTGAATTAATGCACTTTTGTGAAAAGGTTCATGTCTCTTTGTTGAAGAGTCACATGTCCCTTAGTTGAAAAGGTTCATGTCTCTTTGTTGAAGAGTCATGTCTCTTAGTTTTTTTTTTTTTATATATACTATAAATATGTGTATGGATATCATTTTCATATATGAAGAAGTACTACAACAAAAATTAGTTTTCTCCTATTCCCTTCTAAGTTATTTTTACCAAGTAAAAAGGCTACAATAGCCTAAAAAGTGGTATCAGAGCTTAGTTTCGGGTCTTGACTGGGTGTTAGAAACTTCTACAGAATTAGAATCAATGGCAATGAATGGTGCAATGATTCATCCCACAATTTTCATTTTTGGAGGGGAGAACTTTGAACATTGGAGCATCAAAATGAAGACCTTGTTCCAATCTCAAGGGCAATGGGAGATTGTTGAAACTAGTTATCCGACTACAACTGATCTCACATCTCTCTTAGCCATACAATAAGAACAACTGAAGGAGAATAAGAAAAAAGATGTGAAGGCCCTCTTCTTCATCCAACAAAGTGTCCCTGATTCTATCTTCTCTATAATCATTCCATCTCAAACTTCAAAGCAAGCTTGAGACACTTTACAACAGGAGTTCAAAGGTACATCTAAAGTGATTGCCATCAAGTTACAAACTCTACAGAGGGAGTATGAAAATCTGAAAATGAAAGACTCGGAAAAGATAAAAGATTATCTTTCATGAGGGATTGAAGTAGTGAATCAGATTAGGATCTATGGAGATTCTATTTCTGATGAAAAGGTGGTTCAGAAGCTTTTAATAAGCCTCTCTGCAAAATATGATGCTGTTGTTGCCGTAATAGAGGAATCTAAGGACCTTTCAACCTTATCATTGGTTGAGTTGATGAGCTCTTTAGAATCACATGAACAAAGATTGTTGAGGCGTGAAGAAAAACCAATTGAAAGTGCGTTTCAAACAAAACTTTCAATTGGTTCACAAAGTTTTTCCGAAAAGACACAAGCTGGTCTCGGAAAGAATCAAGGCAATTACAAGAAAGGTGAAAAATCGATGCAAGGGAAATGACAAAATCGAAACAAAGGTAAAAATTCAAATCTTACCTGCGATTTTTGCAAAAAGTCTGGCCATATTGAAAGTGAGTGTTGGAATCGAGGCAAACCTCAGTGTTTTAACTGTAAAAAGTTTGGACACATAAAGAAGGATTGTCATTTCAAGGACAATCAGCATGCTACAAACTTCTCTGAAGAAAAAGTTGAAGAAAACATGTTTTTTGCATGTCAATACTCACTCAAACTGAAGACATATGGTACTTAAACAGTGGATGCAACAATCATATGACAGGTGATGATCGGATATTCACAAATATCGACTCATCCGTCAGATCTCAAGTCCGTATGGAAAATAGTGCTATTGTGCAAACAAATGGAAAGGGGACAATTGCCATTGAAACTAAGAAACGGGTCAAGTATATAAAAGATGTTTTACTTGTTCCTGACTTGGATCAAAACTTGCTAAGTGTTGGGCAACTTGTTCAAAATGGGCACTCTATATTCTTTGAAAATGATTCTTGCATTATCTATGACAAGAATGACACAAATCAAGTGATTGCTAAGGTGAATATGGAGAAAAATCGTAATTTTTCTATTAAGTTGCGATATTCGATCGATTGTGCACGGAAAGTCGAGACACTTGATGAATCTTGGCTTTGGCATAAAAGACTGGGGCATTTGAACTTTCATGGATTGAAGTTGATGGATCAGAAGAATCTGGTAGATGGTTTACCGTCTATCAAAATAAAAAATGACATTTGCTCGGGTTGTGCATTGGGAAAACATCATCGTGCACCTTTCTCAAGAAGCACGTGGAGAGCAAAGGTGCCCTTGGAGTTGATCTATACTGATATTTGTGGAAAAATGCAAACTCCATCACTTAGTGGAAGCTTGTATTTTATCATCTTTGTTGATGATTATATAAGAATGATGTGGGTGTACTTCATAAAGCAAAAGTCAGAAGCTCTTTCGATATTCATGGGATTCAAAATCACAAGTTGAGAGACAAAGTGGTCTCAAAATCAAGACGCTGAGAAGTAATTGTGGCGAAGAGTATGTCTCTAAGGAATTTGAGACATATTGTGAAGAAGAAGGAATCGAGAGGCAATTAACTGTTGCTTATACACCTCAGTAAAACGGCGTTGCAAAACAGAAGAATAGAACAATTGTCGAAATGGCTCGTTCTATGTTGAAGGAGAAAGGCACCCCAAATATTTTTTGGGCTGAAGCTGTGTCTACAGCTGTTTACTTGCTTAATCGGAGTCCTACAAAAGTTGTGGATGACAAAACACCGATTGAAGCATGGTTAGGTCACAAACCTTCTGTAAAACATCTCAAAATTTTCGGTTGCATTTGCTATATTCATATTTCATCTCAAAAGCATTAAAAAACTTGATGAAAAATCTGAAATTTGTATTTTCATTGGTTATAGTACTTTATCAAAAGGTTATCGAGTATATAACCTTGAGACAGGAAAGCTAATGATTAGTCGAGATGTTTTGTTCAGTGAAAGTACGGGACGGGATTGGAAAAAGAAAAATATACAAGAACAAGCCGTTCTTATACAAGAAGATGAGCCGAAAAGCACTCAAGATGTGGAAGAAGAAACAGAAGCAGAAAATGATGAAGAAGATTATGGACCCACAACTCCATTCTCTTCACCAGAAGCTACTCCATCCGCATCATCAAGTTCTCCATTAACAAGTTCAAGTATTTCATCCGAATCACCCCCAAGAAAAATGAAGAGTCTGAGAGACATCTACGAGCGTTGCAATTTTTCGGTTGTAGAACTGGAAAGCTTTGAAGTTGCAGCTCGAGAAGACAATTGGGTGAAAGCTATGGAAGAGGAAATTTGCATGATCGAGAAGAACTCTACTTGGGAGTTAGTTGATCGTCCAAGCGGCAAAGATATTGTTGGAGTAAAATGGATTTACAAGTCTAAACTCGATTCAGATGGCTCAATCCAAAAATATAAGGCAAGGCTCGTTGCAAAAGGCTTTACACAACAACCAGGCATCGATTATAATGAAACCTTTGCACCGGTTGCTCAATTAGAGACTATACGAACCCTCATTGCACTTGCAGCTCAAAGGAAGTGGTCCATTTTTCAGCTTGATGTCAAATCAGCCTTCTTGAATGGTGTCCTCGATGAAGAAATTTATGTTGATCAACCACAAGGATATGTGGTGGAGGGCAAGGAAGATGAAGTCTATCGATTGAAGAAAGCGTTGTATGGACTAAAGCAAGCGTCGTGTGCTTGGTATAGCCAAATCGATGATTATTTTGCCAAGAATCAGTTTCATCAGAGTAAGTGTAAGCCTACCTTATATGTCAAGACTGAAGGTACATCTATTCTCATCGTATCATTGTATATTGACGATTTGATACTCATGGGAAATGATCATAGTATGCTCCATCAATTCAATCTCGATATGATGAAGACATATGAGATGAATGATCTTGGCATGATGCATTATTTTTTGGGAATAGAAGTTTCTCAAGACGAAAATGGAATCTTCATTTCTCAAAAAAGGTATGCTGAATCTATTCTTGCAAAATTCAACATGGAAGGATGCAACCCAGTTACTACTCCTCTTGTAGTAAATGAGAAGCTGATAAAAGACGATGGTTCAAAAAAGGTCGATGAATCATTGTACAGAAGTATCGTTGGAAGCCTCTTGTATCTCACTACTACTAGGCCTGATATTATGTTTGCTGCAAGTTTACTCTCGAGATTCATGAATTGTCCAAAGCAAACTCACTTAGGAGTTGCAAAAAGGGTGTTACGATACATCCAAGGATCATTGGATTATGGAATCATATATACTCCTATTCCAAACTCAAAATTGGTAGGATATACAGATAGTGATTGGGCAGGATCCATAGATGATATGAAAGTACATCAGCATACACTTTCTCTCTTGGATCCGGGATAATTTCTTGGGCGTTAAAGAAACAAAGTACCATTGCTCAATCTACAGTAGAAGTAGAGTATGTGGCGGCATCTCTTGCAGCTTCTCAAGCAATATGGTTACGAAGCATTCTTGAAGATATTGGCGAAAAGCAAAATGAAGGAACTACTATATATTGCGACAACATGTCAACCATTTCAATTGCAAAAAATCTAGTATATCATAACAAGACGAAGCATATTGCCATCAAGCATCACTTCATCCGCGAAGTTATTGAGAGTGGCGAGATCAAGTTGACATATTCACCAAGGCACTCCCTAAAGAAAGTTTTTGTCATCTTCAAGAGATGTTGGGAGTAATTCAGAAAGTGCATTAAGGGGGAGTGTTGAATTAATGCACTTTTGTGAAAAGGTTCATGTCTCTTTGTTTAAGAGTCACATGTCCCTTAGTTGAAAAGGTTCATGTCTCTTTGTTGAAGAGTCACATGTCCCTTAGTTGAAAAGGTTCATGTCTCTTTGTTGAAGAGTCACATGTCCCTTAGTTGAAAAGGTTCATGTCTCTTTGTTGAAGAGTCATGTCCCTTAGTTGAAAAGGTTCATGTCTCTTTGTTGAAGAGTCATGTCCCTTAGTTTTTTTATATATATACTATAAATATGTGTATGGATTTCATTTTCATACATGAAGAAGTACTACAACAAAAATTAATTTTCTCCTATTCTCTTCTAAGTTATTTTTACTAAGTAAAAAGGCTACAATAGCCTACAATCTTAGTCTTTCTATATATACATCTCAACATCTCCATTTCTACAATGCCCATCCAAAAATATCCTACACTTTTTCATAATCACCCAACTTTTCCTCATTTCACATAGCTGGTTGTTACCTCGTAATCACCCAACTTCTCCTCGTTTCACATAGCTAGTTGACACATAGAAATTGCATTCCTCTAATTCTATTAGAAATATTCCCATTAATCACTCCATCACTTTGAATTATAAGCCCAACATAAAAGAACTAGTCATGTCGAGAAATCTCCTGGCATCGATTTGAACTGAAGCCTCACATTCCAAATACAATGCGCTTCTAATATTTAAACCTCTAGACTCCAGAACTTTCCTCCAAACCTCCAATTTAGCATTCGCCCGTTCTCTAGTATCGTGCACTTTTAATATATAGCATCTGCCCGCTTCCAAATAAGATGCACTTCTAATATTTAAACACCCCATTCTGCAAAACTGCAAAAATCCTTTTTAAAAAATGCAATCGAAAGTAAAAACACATAGGGAAGAATTACTAAAGGATACCTTCCTAAGAAGATCAGCCCGTTCAAGAGAAAGCACTGCCCAGTACGTTTCAACAGCTCCCGCGAACTACAGAGGGGGGAAAACTCAAATTAAAGAGGGAAGAGATATCGTTCAAAATCCAGTCAGGAATCTACGAAGAACATGGAAAGAGATGCACACCGGCTACAAAAGAAAAGGACCCTGTGAAGACAACAAGCCTCTCTGAAGCCCGCGAGCCATAGAAGCTCCGCCTGCTTAACGTACACCCCCGAAGCATCCATTGAGAGAGAGAGAGAGAGAGAGAGAGAGAGAGAGAGAGAGAGAGAGAGAGAGAGAGAGAGAGAGAGAGAGAGAGAGAGAGAGGAGTATTTTGAAATCGGAGAATTTATATGATACGACTTGTATCTGCACAGTATAAGCAGCTTTTAAAGTATGATAATTGGGCCCCTAAATCAGTAATCCAGACCATTGTTCTAATTTGTTTCCCACCATGGACAAACAATGTATTAAAGATCTCTTAGATTCAGAGATGTTAGCGATCTATGTTGTTAATTTTTCCAGTTTCATGTAGACCGTTGTTATATTTGTCTTCTTCACGGTCACATATCCCAAGGCCGAGATGATTCTATTGGGGCCCGTTTGGACGGGGGGATTGAAAGGGAGTAGGTCGTAATGAGGTGGATTACACAGAAACCGATGCTCTTAAATGCAAGTCAGTGGATTGTCTCCAATCCCACTGTATTGAATGATCCAACGTTTGCCTAATTTTATCCCACTGCCTATGCAGTGTAGCAACTGTGCTGGACAAGATGGAACCTATGGGCCTGAATTCTTCCAAGCCTGGTAACTAATTATGCTAAAGACATACCCAACACCAATTCCTACTTTGAAGTGGCATACCTGCCCTCAGCCCAAGTCCATTCCATTAGTAACTGATGGCTGAGCCTCGTACAGGTCCTCAGCTTGTGGGATGATGGATTGGGACGTGAAGTGGGTGGGTCCATCTGGCCCACTTGCGATTGAACTCCTTTCCAGGAAATGTCTTGCAATGCACAAACATATATGCATGCATATAGAACTCTATAAGGAATGCATATAGAACTCTTATAAGGAAAAGTCCCAATCATAACTTTGGTATCTATGGAATTGTGAATCATTTCCATGTCTGCCGTTTGGGAATAACTTCATTGCATTACAAAAAACCTGTGCCAAAAAAAGAAAAGAAAAGAAAACGCAGCTACTCACCACACCGGGCATTGTCCAGGCATTAACTTTCTGATTGTGGGGTCCACGGATGATAGATCCAAACCTACAAGATTTTATGGTACGCACCCAGAAGAATAACAAAGCATCATTTTTTTTGCAAGGAGAAATAACAAACATCGTTTCTTCTACTTACAGGTAGGCGTGCATACAAACAAGGTTTTCAAAAGCTAAAACATCATTTCTTTAGAAAGGTGTAAACAGCATCCTATTCTTACCAATGGAGCTCAAATCCCAATAGGCCAAATAATTGGACCATTGTAGATGGCTGATATCTGCAAGAATCCAATCGATAAACCTCTGATCAATTGACATATGCATGCTGGCAAGTGGGTCCTTTGTCATAATACATGTAAAGAAAAAAAAAAAAACTTGGTTGCACCAAGTATCCTAAGATAGATACTAAGTAGCTATAAAGCACTTCAGTAATTTAGCTTAGAAGGCTCTAACCCTTGCACACAAAGCGTACAAATAATAGTGCCAAAATGGCTGCTTTGAGTATGACTGGCCAGGGAATCCCATAACTTCCTTTCCGAAAAAGCCCCTTCACAAAAGGCAAGAAGCTGAGCAACACCCACAAGCTACAGAGTATCTCCCCAGGCCCAGACCCAGATGCACCAAAGACCGGTCGTGCTGGTTGCACCCGTAGCAAGCCCACCACAAGTCCCGATGTGTGCACAAACACGAGAGTCACTCCAGGCACGAAGATTGGAGAAGAGTCGAAGGTGAACCGTCCAGCGTCGCTGTCAAGATTAGAGTCATGGGTATTCTCATCTTTTCTTGTAACCTCAAAGACAGCTGGTGATATGCCTACGAGATCGAGACAGAAGCCTATGGCACCGAACAACCATGCAGACACGGTGATTATTCTTGACATTCTCTGATTGTTCCACCATCCACGGAAGGAATAACCAAAACTGCAGTATTCTACCAGAGTATATATGTTGTAAACGGCGAAAAGGGCAATGGGGATCAATATTGCAGGTTCTGATACCTGCAAGTGTGAAATAAGTGCATTTTTAGAAAATATGGAGAGACGCTAGCTTGGTATTTTAAGACCTGGACCAGTCAGGCGGGTTGGAAGTCCAACATTTGTACTACTTTTTGGATTGGAACCATCAGCCTTTTGGTTTGTTCAATTTCGTAAAATATTTTTTATCAATTATGTGCCTCCATTATTCGCATGCTACTTGATAAGACTCTAATCAAGCCTTTTGGTTTGTTCAATTTTGTGGCCTACCTGATAAGGCCGTTTTCATAGTGCGAAACGAGGTGTGCGTGTGCACACATGCCCGATTAAAGGTTTCCGTGTCAGATTTCTCACTAGTGCACATGCGTACAGACTTGGGCATAGTTCAATATACTTGACAAGAGTCAATGTTGAGCAAAGATATATAAGCCCATTTTCTTCTCCCATTCTATTCAATAGGAGACAGAAAAAAGTACAGAAGGACAAAAAACCAAACAAACACTTTAGCTTTAAAAAAAAAAGACAGATTTTATTAAAATACACATAATATTGGACAAATCATACATAGACCAATTTGTAAAATCACAAATGACCTAAGCATTTGCTTGGGAGAATGAAGAATGACAGCACTGTTCATTTTTTCTTAAGTATCCATTTGTATGCCGCCAATTTCAATTGGCTTGTGCCTGTTTGGAAAGAGAGAATCCAAAACGTGGATACTACAAAGCCCTGTGGAATCTTCGGGAATTCCCGTGGGACATACCTGGGATCTAATTTTGGTAGGCCTCGATGAAATAGTTCTAGCTTAAAATCGAGCAGCTCCAATGGAGTGGACCATGCAAACATGTCAATGATTGTTGATTCACGTGTATGATGTTGACTGTTGTTCATCTTTTTCAACCTAATGCTTCATGGGCCTACTCTCGATTGGCCCGTTCTTAAACACGCATGCCACACATACGAGGGGCTTGTCTTTGACGAATGGACGCTGCAGACAGAACGCCTCTTTTAAAAATGTTGATGCCAGCCAGGTTTGCTAGAATAGATCCCTATGTTTTGAGATAGGATGCCTTGATATCATGGTGTGCGGAATTGGTTACGTATCGGCCGTACCCGTAACGGTCAGAAAACGGCTCTTTTTTTTTTTTTTTTTCTTGTTTTAAGGACTTTTTTGCTGTTTTTTTTCCAAACTTCTTGCTTCCAAACTGTTTTTCATTCCTTCTAATAGTAATTTCGACCAACCTTGGCTGTTATTTGGGACAAAAACACATTATATTACGGATTTTGTTGAATCAAAGCTCGGTGAGCCATTTTTCAGAAATTCGTCAAAAATAGGTATTTATTTTTTTTAATATGTTTTGCTGTTTTAATCATGCTATATGATGTGTTAATCATAGTAGAACATGATAATGTGCATTTTACAGATTTGGGGTGCCATTTAATATTTTTTTAATACTTTTTTCTATTTACGCATGAATTTTAACCTTTTTTTTTTTCAAATTCGAAAAATCAATTTTTAATGGTTGTTTTGTTGTTTTAATCATGCCATATGATGTGTTAATCATAGTAGAACATGATAATGTGCATTTTATAGATTTGGGGTGCCATTTAATATTTTTTAAATATTTTTTTCTAGTTACGCATGAATTTTGACCCCTTTTTTTTAATTCGAAAAATCAATTATTAAGGGTTGTTTTGTTGTTTTAATCATGTCATATGATGTGTTAATCATAGTAGAACATGTTAATGTGCATTTTACAGATTTGGGGTGCCATTTTATTTTATTTTTCTATTTACGCATGAATTTTGACCCCCCTTTTTTTTTAATTCGAAAAATCAATTTTTAAGGGTTGTTTTGTTGTTTTAATCATGTCATATGATGTGTTAATCATAGTAGAACATATTAATGTGCATTTTACAGATTTGGAGTGCCATTTAATATTTTTTTATATTTTTTTCTATTTACGCATGAATTTTGACCCTTTTTTTTTAATTCAAAAAATCAATTTTTAAGGGTTGTTTTGCTATTTTAATCATGCCATATGATGTGTTAATCATAGTAGAACATATTAATGTGCATTTTACAGATTTGGAGTGCCATTTAATATTTTTTTATATTTTTTTTCTATTTATGCATAAATTTTGACCTTTTTTTTTTTTTTTTTTTTAATTCGAAAAATCAATTTTTAAGGGTTGTTTTGCTGTTTTAATCATGTCATATGATGTGTTAATCATAGTAGAACATGTTAATATGCATTTTACATATTTGGGATGCCATTTGATATTTTTTTTATTTACGCATTTATTTTGGCCCTTTTTTTGAAAATTCAAAAGATCAATTTTTAATAGTTGTTTTGCTGTTTTAATCATGTCATATGATGTGTTAATCATAGTAGAAGTGTAAAACATGTTAATATGCATTTTACAGATTTGTGGTGTCATTTTATAAAAAAAAAATTTGTATTTTCGAATTAGTGACTTTATATTTTTATTTGCTTATATTGGACATGTTTTGGAGCTTCTTAGGGTTTAGTTAGAACATAAAATTATCTTTATTAACATAGGTCATACACTCATACTCATATCCTAAACCTAAAGAAATGTCTGGGTTTAGGCAACAACAAGTGAGGATATTGGATGGCAACATTGTGAGAGGGTTGGTGGTATTAGGCACCAAATGGAGTGCAAGTATTGTGATAGACTAGTGACTGGTGGAATTACCCGTCTCAAACAACATTTAGCACATCGAAAGGGTCAAGTTGCGTCATGTGTCAGAGTACCGAAAGAGATAATGCTTTTAATGCAAGCTAGTCTGGATGAGTCAAAGGGTAAACGTGCTACTGTACAAAAGAATAAAGATGATATTTTGGATGCAGCTCGACAGGAGGTGTTTGGTCCTGAATATATGGGCGTTCGTGATGAAGATATTATTGATTCTGACGAAGATTCAGATCGGGAATTAACTATAGGTAGGAGAGAGAGCTTGCGTCTAACTCGTGAAGAGGAAGAACGTCGCCGCATGTTTGGCACGCATGGGTTAGTGCGTGATACAGGGGGGGCAATGGGAGTGGGAGTGGGACAGGGAGTGCAACTGGAAGTGCAAGTGCTTCTGCAGGTGGGACTGGGGGGGGGGGGGGGGGGGGTAGGTTTGGTGGGTTACGACGTATGTTTGGGAGCCGACGACAGACATCTTCATGTGATGCCCCTATACGTTTGGATGAAGAAGTAAATGAGCCTAGGAGACCCTCTATTGATCTAATTCTGTTTAGGAAAGAATCAACTAAACAAAAGAAGATAAAACAAATGTGGAGTAGAACTTCCGTTGAGAAATTAGGTAGAGCAGCAGCAAAGTTATTTATACATGCCAACATACCTCCTAACGCGGCCAATTCTCCATATTGGCAGGTGGTAATCGATGCAGCAGCAGAAGCAGGTGAAGGAATAAAAGCTCCCACGGCTAAGAAGATTAGGGGGAAATGGACAGATGCAGAGTATGCGGATGTGAAAACATACGTGCCTACCTTTAAACCTGTATGGCAAACCAGAAGATGCACGATCAAGTGTGATGGTTGGACTGGCCCAACCAGACGTAGCATGATCAACTTCATGGTGTACTGCCACTTAGGAACTATATACCACAAGTCAATTGATGCATCAGAAGCAACAAAAGATTCTCAATATATTATGGGCCTAATAGATAAAGTTGTTGATGAGATTGAGAGGAGAATATAGTGCAGATTGTGACAGATAATGAAGCATCACATAAACTTGCAGGACTTGTTGATGGATGAGAGAAAACATCTTTTTTTGTCACCATGTGCTGTCCATTGTATTGATCTTATATTGGAAGATATTGGGAAGAAGAAGAATGTTAAAGAAATGGTCGAAAGGGCAAAGGAAGTGACGACGTTTATTTACAACCATAATCAAGTAGTCGCAATAATGCGAAAGTTCACGAAAGGACGAGAGTTGTTGAGGCCTGCGGCGACTAGATTCGCAACGAACTTTATAGAATTAGAGAGTTTATTCCAACATAGGGGAGAGTTGAGTGAGATGTTCGCTTCTCGAGAATGGCTCAACACAAAACATGGGAAGAAGACATCAGGCACACCGGTCGACATTGCGAACACCATACGGGACAACAAATATTGGAAGAAGGTCAAGGCGATCCTAAAGGTGATGGAGCCACTAATGAGGGTACTCCGTCTTGTTGAAACCAGTGTTTTAAATAGCGGTAGCGTATTGCGTAGCGTTCAACCCTCCATAGCGTGTAGCAAAATAGTGTAGCGTGTAGCGTAAGCTACACGATACTTCTATTTTTTAATTAAAAAAATATTATATATATATATGATAAATATTAAATAGTAAGAAAAAACAAAATATTTTGGCATTTTGAGTTAGCAATTAAAGTCCATAATTTAATTGGTAAATTTTAAGTTAATACATGTCTCGTGTACAATTTTTTAAGGGCCCGAATTAGGTAGGACTCAGATTGTGAAGTGTAGCACACGAGTGTCAAAGTTTTTCGGACCCTACTCGTGATGAATGTGTTATATCCACACCGTCCATCCATTTTGCCAAATAATTTTAGGGCATGAGCCCAAAAATGAGGCAGATCCAAAGCTTAGGTGGACCGCACCATAGGAAACAATGATAATTAAACGACTATCATTAAAAATTTATCGGGGCTACAAAAGTTTTAGATCAAGCTGACATGTGTGTTTTCCCTTTATCCACGTTAGTGTGACCCTATTAACAGGTTAGATGGAAAATAAACATTACAGTGGACCCTAAGAAATTTTTAATGGTGAGCATTTTATAACCACTGTTTCCTATGTTGTGGTCCACCTGAGATTTGGATCTTACTAATTTTTTGAATCATAATCTAAAATGATGTGGCAAAATGGATGGACGACATGGATAAAATACAGTATTATACATACAGTATGGTGGGGCCCATGTGGCACGTGTACATTTTATTAAATTGTGCACGCGTACCGGTCCTTTCATTTGACGCAAGCAAGTCCTGTGGGTCTAATCATGAGGCATGTGTTATATCTAAACCGTCTATTCATTTGAAGAGCTCGTCTTAAGGCTTGATACGAAAAATAATACAGATCTAATTATCAAGTGGACCACACTGCAAAAAGCAGTGGGGGATTGAACGTCTACCATTGAAACCCTTTTTGGGATCACAGAACTTCTGGATCAATATGAAATTTGTTTTGACTCTTCATTCAGGTCTTTTTGACCTTTTGAACAGATTGGATGGAAAATAAACGTTATGGTGGGCCTACGAATTTTTTAACGGTGAAAAATCATCATCTCGCTGCTATTTTGGTGTGGTCCAGACGATCTTTGGATACGATTCATTTTTTGGCTAATGCTCTAAAATGATATTTAAAAATAGATGAACGGTGTAGATATAATAAATACATCGTTGTGGAGCCCATGTAACTTTGATCTCCTTTGAACCGTTCGTACAACTCAGAGCTCGAGGAGTGTCAGTGCTCGTCTTAGCATGACACGTACCTACAGCAGCTATTCTACACCAGTCAAACTGCTTCCGATTTCAAAAGAAAAAAAACGGGAGAGGGAAACCGAAAAGAAGAGAGAGAGAGGAGAGAGAGAGAGAGAGAGAGAGAGAGAGAGAGAGAGAGAGAGAGGAAGGAGGAAGAGGCCCGGGCCGTAGCCGCAGCAGGGCGAGAAGAAGAAGAAGAGGAAGAAGAAGAAGAAGAAGAAGAGAAGAAAAAAAAAAAGTATGTTTTTTTTTACCAATTTTTTTTTCTTTTTTTTTTTTACGCTATTTCATACGCTACGCAGCGTTTTTTGTACGCTACGCTACGTAGCGTACGCTACACGCTACGCTACAACGCTATTTAATACACTGGTTGAAACCGATGAAGCACCTACCATGGGCTTCCTATATGATGTCATGGATAAGGCAAAGCTTGCAATTCAACGTGTTTGTAGAAGCTGGGAGACTTATTGGAAGATGATCGACAGGAGATAGACAAAACAACTCCATCACGATCTTCATGCAGCAGGTTACTACCTAAATCCTAGGTATAGATATGCCCAATCATTTGTTGAGGATGATGAAGTTCATGTCGGGCTTAAAAATGTGATAAAGAGATTAGAGCCTAACTTAGATCTGCAAATAAAGACGTTGAATGAATTAGATACATTTGAAAATCGCCTTGGTAGCTTTGGAGATGCTCTTGCATAGCATGCAGTGTCTAGGTTACAACCGGCCGAATGGTGGATTAATTTCAGAGAGAGTACAAAGGCTCTCCAAAAAATTGCAGTAAAAGTTTTGAGCCAGACAACATCTTCCTCTAGCTGCGAAAGGAATTGGAGTTGTTTTGCGCTCATTCATTCAAAGAATAGGAATAGATTGCAGACTAGAACATTAGATAGACTTGTCTTCATGCATTACAATAAAAAACTACGAATACGACGACATCATAGGAGCATTACAGCTGTCGATGACGGAGACTACTGTCCAATAAACTTGGACAATATTTATGGTGAGGATGACCCACTTCTACCTTGGTTGGAAACAAGGGAAAAACAAATTGAAGAGGATAGTGAAGAATTGAAAATTGATGACCCAGAAATACGCAGAGCGCGACAAGAGAGTCGTGCAGATGTGTTAGACCCAGTAAGAGGGGTAGCGTTTATGCCACGTATGGATACGGCTCAAGATCAACAAAAGAGTATAAACAGTGGTAGCGTGACCGTGTCAGATGATGACCCCCCTACCCCTGGTGCTGGCACTTCTGGTGTTGCTTACCCCCCTATACAGCCATCTACAGATCGCGATGGCGATGAACATCGACGACGTGGTACACAAGGTCGGACTTACGAGTGTACCGAGTCACGATACAGCCAGTCGAAGGAGGGTACATATAGTGGTGCACGGGGACCGGGAGGTCCGGAACATCAGCAGGCTCATGGTCTTGGTTATTATGATGGATATTCTTATAGTCAATTGGATTATAATTATGGTGGTTATACTGAGCCTATTCCATCACATTCATGTTGGAGTAGCCCTCCCGATCAATATCCAGATTCAAATCCAAGTTACTCATCACAGCAGACGCACTCTCAATCTCAAGATTCTCAACAGCCTGAGTATGAGCACCAGTATGGCTATTCGACGGGCACTGGTGGATATCCTTACTCGGGGTCAGAGTCGTTGCCTAGTCACGATCAGTCATCCTCTGGTTTCGTTGATCTAGTATTTCTTTCTGGCACTGGATATTATGGATATGCAGCACCTACACCTATTGGACAGTCTTAGCCTGATGGTAACGATGACGATGATGTGGAGGTCGAGCAACCACAAAAAAGCAGATTTTCATTTTGGTGGTGACTTGTGATTGTGAGTATATATTTGTATTAAGGTAAGTATTTGCAGCAGACAGCTCACAGCAGTATTATTGCAAGAAACCATGCAGTCATGCACACACTTGACACTGCCGAACTTGTATTTAAAATAACTCCCCTAACAACCAATCAAGTAATCCTTAATCAAGTTGCAGGGGAGTATATCAGACACTACTAATTTATTTTTTAAAATATTCTTGATTTGAGGATGACAGGTTATAGACAGGAATCACAATCACGTGCACAGGTATGTTCAAGAAATTCCTCAAAAATAATTGCAAACACCTAATGTAAGATATTTTCATATTACATTCATTCTAATATATCTATCATTGATAGTAGATAGTTAGAAAATTAAATATATGAATTTTGTAGTCAAATTTAGGTTATCTGATTCATAAATTCATCAGACAATCCGATACAACTTCTCACCAAAGAGTGGACCGTTACACCACCGTAACCATGTTCCAATTTATAAATGAATGCATATTTGGAATGCTTAGAATATTCCGGATTTAATCCATATTTTTTCATATTTTTTTGGCAAAAAAAAAAAATTTGCACCGTTACGGGTCGTTACGCCCCCGTATCGCCGTTACGCCCCCGTATCCGTATCGGTTTTGGAGGTCACCGTTACGCCAACCGATACCGATATGGGATACCTTGCTTGGTATTCAGCTTCTGGATTGGGTTCTTTTCAATGACCCAAGCTGTTTTATACAATTAGCTTCACTTGGATAGGGTTGCCTTAATAAAAAATAATAATAATCTTGCGTTGAAATATTTTAACACTTTATTCAAAGTTTAAGGAGATAGTCCTTCCAAGCTTGGCATGGAGGGGACTTGGGCAAATTAAAAAGGCAAGGTCATTTGTAGATTGGCTCTATTGGCTGGTATGTGTCAATTTGGAAGGAAAAAAATAATTGTTGTTTCAGAAATTAGAGTGGACTGGTCTCAACTTGCTTTGATAGAACACGGTAGTTAGTCTAGGGTGGGCTATCTCTATAAATACTGTAGATTCTAATTTCTCTTTTGCAGTTTTTTGGTTTGTTTTGTAATTTTTTGTAATTAGCTTTGTCAGATCAATAAATCAGACTGGCCTGATTTATGAGACAAGGCATTTATGACTCCCTTGAGTTCACCAAGCTTGCATAGTGTTGTGTGCTACTAGAAAAGCTTTGTGGGCCCACCATGATGTATGTGTTTTATCCATGCCATCCATTCATTTTTAATAGCTCATTTTAGGGCATGAGCCCAAAAATGAAGTAGACCCAAATCTAAGCTGGGCCATACCATAGGAAACAATGGTGATTGAACACCCGCCATTAATAACTTCTTGGGGGCCACAAAAGTTTTGGATCAAGCTGATAAGTGTTTTCCCTTCATCCAGGTCTGTGTGACCTAATCAATATGTTGGATGGCAAATAAACATTAAAGTGGGCCCTAGGAAGTTTTTAATGGAAGACGTTCAATCAACACTGTTTCCTGTGGTGTGGTCCACCTGAGACTTGGATCATCTTCATTTTTGGGCTCATGCCGTTAAATGAGTTGGAAAAATAGATGGGCCGTGTGGATATATAAAACAACTGCATCATGGTAGGGCCCACAGAGCTTTCCCAGTGGCACACAATTACCAACGACGGTGCTGCGTACCAATCCAAGTCCTCACCAAACACTAACGACAGGCCTGTTTGGATTTATGTATAGTATTGTTCTACATTGTATTTTTGTACGGCAAAGGCATATGACATAGAAGAGTACGTATTCTTTCATTTTCCAGAAGAAAAGTAGACTGTTTGGATTAGAGTAGATTCGGATGAGTATATAAAGGCAATGGATTAATCGATGTTTGGATAAGACGTATAATGGCATAATGCATAAAGTCCAAAACGATTTCATAATATTTTTCACGTGGACATAACTGTCACTAGTGCCCCCAGTTGAACCGGTCCGTGAAAATGGGAAGGAAATGACAATGAAGGTGTAAATCTGGACTATTCGAAACTGAAACTAAATTTTCCAGTGCAATGCAATGAAGGCGTTGCACTATTCGATGGACTGCTCCCTGACATTACTAACGTCTCTAATAAGTACACTGGCTTGGCGATGTATTCGACGGTGGCGTAGATGCCGGATTAGAATTCGGAATCAAATACTTTGAAAGCATTATTTTATTTATTAATACAATGTAAAACAATTTGAGCCGTAAATCCAAACAGGCCTTAATATATTCTTTTCCAGTCAATTGTACAATTCAACAATAAGACCCACTAATATAGCACATGCTAGTGGCACACATCGAACATTTGAGAGCCCATGTGGTAGGTCATTTGAGTGCTCAATGAAGGAGACAAAGGAATGTAAAATCAGTGCACAGTTAAGAAGTTGTTGACAATAAATAATATCCCATTTACTAAGTATGCATGGGAAAGGATTCATGGGAAGAAGTATAGGAGCTTGGGAACTTTGATATTGTGTCATGGGAATTGGTTAGAAGGTTATTAGTAGGTGTTTACCAAAAAGCTAATTATTGACTTTCTAGGTTTCCAGGGTCATTTAGCTTTAATGTCAAGTGATTTTTGCTGTAATCTTATCAGGTTGATTTTCAAAACCCCAACGTGGTGAAATCCCATTGTGGTGTGGGTGCATGGGCATACGTGTGAAAAAAATAATAATAATAATAAAGAAAAGGCTAGCTGTTGACTTTCTTGGCTTCTAGGGTCATTTAGCTTTAATGTTGCGTGATTTTGTTGTAATCTTATGAGGTTGCAAGGTTATTGAGTAGGCATTTATTCTTGGAAACCAGTGTAATGTAAAAGGGGCTCTAAAGTAATTTTATACCAGAGTCAAGAGAAAAATGAATTTAAAAATTCAGTTCTAATTTTGAATAAGTTGTCCATGTTTTAATAAAGCTTTTTTCACTTGTAATGAGTGCTTATATATGAAATAAGAATTTTGTTCTTTCCTCTAAGCTCTGATGAATTTTTCACTTATTTTAGCATCACGTCACCCACAAAATAAACAGTCTGAATCTCGTGCACTTTTGCCACTTATTAAAATAAGAAAGAGAGCGAGAGAAAATACCTTAGGAAGGAAAGTTGTGTTGGTGAGCAGACAAAAGGCCACTAGGAGAGAGTAGCATAACTCTGGGAGTGAGCGGAGGGCCCATATGGTTGGGATCATGTACCCCAAACACTGTCGGAGCCGTAGCTTCGTGGTGAAAGTCACAATCAATGGACTGTGCTTCCCGATGAGAATTTGTAGAAGGCCGGTGGCCCACCTCTTGTGCTGGGTCATGCAAGAGGGCCCACCTGAGGGTGTGCACCCAAGAAATGCTGGTGGCTTTGGACTACAATACGTTGACTCCCAACCCCTTCCGTGTATTTTCATTCCCGTGATGACATCTTCATTTGTGGATCCATACACTAGGCCCACCTGCACAAACCACCTCATGAACAGTTCCATAAGATTTTCTGAAGAGAGGAATGAGAATTGGTCAGGTACAACTTGCCTGACCAGGGCTTTCCTGCCAACATCCATGCCATATATAAGATCACCTGACACAAAAATCAGGCCTGTCCAGTCATCGGGTGGTCCAGAACTATACATTGAGTCAGACCCTTGATCAATAACTATATGTCAAGCCAGACTTTTGGTTGTCCATTAATTCCAATGGTGTGGCTAAGCTTGAGAAGTGGACTAGCCTGATTTTTGTGAAAACTAATATTCATGAAGGGGCCTACCATTTGCATCGACTGAGTTTTTAGGAAGCCGGCATGTTCACAGGATACTACTAGCTATACAGTCAATTCTTGAGAGAACTCGTTGGATCCTCTAACCCGAGAACAAAGTGTTTCATATTCATTATGATCCGACAGTAAAGCTCGATATATATAGATAACGGCCATAACTGTTACGCGATATGGGAGTAAAAGAAGATAGTTTTTTGGGATCATATCAGCTGCTACGTGTGAAAAATGACCATCTTTTTTCTATTTAAATCTATTTTCTTCTCATTTTTTCACTTTTCTAATTTTTAAAACTTTTTTAAATTATTATTTTACAGCAGATTTTAATTACCCTTATTATAGTTTTTAGGATTAAAACCATAGATTAAAGTGATTTGTGTGAATAGAAGCATTGATGGCCTTCAAAAAAAATTGAAAAAGTGATATTTATGCATTTTTTTTATTTTTTTTTTCAATTTCTAGTTTTAATGCTTAATTGTGATGTGATATTAGAGATACATACCATATTCATAAATTCACCAAACAACCAAATGCAATACTCTTATCAAAGAGTGGACCGTTACACTACCATAAACATATTCAAATTAAAAAACAAATACATATTTGAAATATTTACATTATTCTAGATTTTTTTAATATTTTTTCATAACTTTTTGAAAAAAAATAATTTTGGGGATCATAATGGTTGTTACGCCCCCGTATTAGCCATTACGGCCAATGCCCATATCAATAACGGTGGTGATTGTTACGACCACCATTACCGATAAGAAATACCTCACCGGAAAAGATTCATGCTTATTTTGCATTTGCAGGTCCATCAGTTTAGTGATCCTGACTAACTCAACCACTCATCAATTGGTTGACTAGTTGAGTAGATTGACTCAATTCAACATGACTTTGCAGGGCTCAAATCGAGTTAGTCCCTGGTTAATCTTTTTTTTCTTCCTATTTTCTTTCTGTTTTAAGTGAGGCCCTTTGGATTTTAAACTCTAAGAATGCCAACGTCTTGTTTACTTTAGTTATTTTATAAATTATAACAATTATTAACTATTTTAAATAGTTGTTCATATCTTGAGTCAAGTCAAGCAACTTATCTTGACTCCCAATATTTACTTTAGTTATTTTTAGGTTTTTGAACTATGTTGCAAATAGATGTATGTTTGTAAAAAGACCCAACATTGGTGGCTAGGATCTTCAATCATGATAAAATTTCAAGGCATATGTCCATTCATGTTAGTTTGAATCAGACCAATGGTTTGAATTACAGTTTGAAAACGCGAAAGCTCAACTAAATGAGCCACGCACATCTATGAACTTTTGTTGAGTCTTTCCAAGTTTTTAATGTCGAGCCTAGTTTTCTCGAGTTATGACTGAATCAAGTTTTTCTTCAATCATGGTGAAATACTAAAATCTAGTCGACTCAAGACAACTCAACTCAAGTGAACACACCCACTGATAATATTGATAATTGAACCATTAAACACCTTGAAAACTCCAACTGTGCACACACAAGTATATGCTCGTGAGCACACCCACTGATAATATTGATAATATCTCAATGTTATCGATATAGCAATATGCATGACATTGAGGCCACAATCTTTTGTTTTCTTTCCAATTGTTGATGACTTCTTGGTGAAATATTGTGTGTTATTGATATTTTGCAACATTGAAGGATGTTTGGATGGAAGGTTATATAGTTAAATAAGCCGGATGGGATGGTTAGACTGATTTCTTACAACATCACATGCTTTTAAGTCCCATTAAATGGAAACTTGTTATGTTTGCATTCTTTTTACATTTTTTTTTTTTTTTTAATTTTCTAAATATGCAAATATATACATTTTAACATATCCTAAAGTTTCATCGAAAATTCCACCGTTTTTCCCATGTTTCCCGGCATTTCCAGTTATCAGCAATATTATTGACGATATCAATATTGCTTCCGTATCCCTGGCCAGTGAAACTTGTAGTGATATCGATAGTTCGAATACTGCTAGGGACTCAGCGTAGTTGGTTCGGATAAGCAAAGAAATGAGCCAATTCATGCTGTGGATTAGTCCTATATACGACTAGATTAAGTATTTTTACAACCCATCGGAGTTTTGCATTTACTATCCATCAAATTGCAAAAACTTGGCCTAAGTCAATTCTTTGTAGAAGTTGCTAAAATCAGGAGCAATCCTTGGTATAGGTGAAGGGGTTTTCTTTCCTTTTATAATAATGTTTTCAAGATTTCATATTTACTTTATATTCTTTCTAACTTAATTTCCTTAACTGAATTGTATTTTATTATTCTCCTTCTTTAAAAATCATAATATTCTTCTTCTTTATAATTATAATAAGCCCAATACTTCTTTTTCTCACAACATTCAATACTAGAGCGGTAAAAGCATATTCAACAGAAAACTACACTTATTTAAAGGAATTATGCTCTTGGTATTTAGGTTTTGTGCTACAAAATAACAAAATCTTAGACGAAATAAGTCTTCCAATCAAAGGAGATTTTCTTGTTGAATAAGTAATTTTTTTCTTATTACTTCCAATGGTATTAGTTGGTCAACCTCCAATCTAATAGTCAAGATCTCCAGGTCAATGCAAATTTTGAGCTATGGACACTCCACAGCAAGGCCTGCTTGATGGATAGTTCAAATCTAATCCTTTTTTGTTATGTATATTATTTGCATCAAGGATACCAAAGAGAGACATAGCTCATTCATCATTTTACTACATTGACCTTCTCTTCTAGAAACACTTTCTCCTCTTCAAAAACTACTGTTATGCCACTTGGGACCACTCCATTATGCTAATAAGAAGTTTTTAACTGATGTTGTGCACTTGGTGTCTACTCCAAGCCATTGGTAATGTTGTTGTTGCTTTGTAGTTGTTGTGTTAATCAATCAAGTTCTTTCCTTCTTTTTTTTTTTTTTTCTAAATTTGAACTAAAATTCGTTTAAAAGTAGTTAAAAATTAGGAGACTAGGCAAGCCACCACACTGACTTATCTGAGCCTTAAATCATTGATGGATCGATCAGATTACAATTCCTAGTTTCCTAACAATGTATGAAACAATTATGAAAGTGCTTTCTACATAAGAAAACTGAAAAAACAGAAGATTAGTTAGTGAAGTCTTAATTAAGGAGAACCATGTCCATACTCACCTCTTGACCCCAACTAGTATTGAATTCGTACTGGCATCCAGAGACCTCATTAGCTGCCTTAAGGGCACTTGAAAGATCCCGCATGTTAAGCTTTTCTTCACTTGTACCCAATATTATTTTAGCAACTGATTCTACAAACTCTTTCGAATATCCAAACCTTCTTTGTAGATCTTCTTTGTGCGATTTCCATGACAAAAGAATTTGAATATGAAGAAAAGTTATTAAGGTATAGTTGGGTGCACAATCAAATTGAATTGCAATTATTAGTCTAGTAAAGATGGAAATAGAAAAATCGTAATTAACTCAGAATTATAGGTGGTATCCTCCCACCTTTTGGTAAAAAAATACAATTTATTTATTTATCCAAATGTGATCCAAATAGAAAAAAGAAATTGTGGTTCATTCCCTTACCTTTTATTGAATTAAGATTTGCCATTTTAATTTTTTCATCATCAGGTGGAAGCCCACCATAGATGACTTTTCTTCTATGAAAGCATCCTGTCCCACAATACATTGGGCCTTGAATTCCCGCCATCCCATTCAACAAAAGCTACACAAGGCATTGTGCAAAGAAAAATTATCAAAGATATAATTGGAAACATGAAAAGAGAGTACATCAGACCTTTTAGTCTTGTTGTTGTTGGCATGTGTGTGGCCATAAAACCCTTGGTTGTACTATATAGAATCTATTATATAAAAAGTTATTTTCAAATCAAATTTTAAATATACAAACAGAGAGATATTAGTTGATTGTGCCAATTTTATGCTACAACACAAAAACAGAGATCTCAAGAGCTCATAGTGATCATTGTCTCAATTCTGCGTTATCATAGATTTGATTGCGCATTATAAATATTACTTGTGGCCTTATTCTAGCAATAAAAGTGCATGTAAATTCTATGGATATTTGATTATACACTAACATATGTTGATGAGCTCATCACTAAATGCTAATTGCTTGTATATGATTATGAATGATTATTTGGTTCTTATTATATCACCAAGATATGCATGCTGCTGATAGTGAGGCATAGTTATCAATGCCAATAAGCCTGGAATCCTAAGTCAAGAAAAAAAGGTGTGATGCCTTGGGGGTTGTTTGGATGCCTGTAAAATCCTCTTGTAAGGGTACACAGGTAAACATATTATAAGGACTGTTTGGATGACTTTAAAGAACCTTACATTCGGTAAACGCATTACAACTTCTACCCCCCCCTTCTGTCTCCTTACCTGCCTCTGACTAGGTAAGAGGCAAGTAAGGAGACCCGGGGGGGGGGGGGGGGGGGGGGTTACACGATGCATGACTGGAATCATCTACAACACCTATTTCCAGGCAAAGCATAAAACACCAACACTTTGTAGAACCAACCAAATTGTATATGTGAAATCTAATCCGTCCATTATGTGAGACCCTTGTATTCACTATGCATAAAAAAGATAAATCTTATGGGCCACAAGAATGTGACAATATCAAATTGCCCCTAAGATCCCTAAGGGTTGCCCATTGAAGTTTGAAATAGGCTGCTTTTACTGTGAGTCACACCTAATGAATGGGTTTGATGAAAGATACTATAGTCACCCCAAACAAACCTATGGTTGTTGTCTCGTGCCTGTCATTTCCTATGGCATGGCCCACTTAATTTATTATGGATTTGGCTAATTTTTTCTTCAACGCCTAGCATTGAGGAGTACACATGGTGAATGGATTAGATGCCACGTAGACAACATGGTGGGCCCAGAGAGCTCAAGTGTTTTGTGGGCCTTATTTTTGGAGGACATACTCGACCAAAAACTACATCTCACATTGAAGAGAGCAGTGGATCTCATCTAGTTAACTCTACATTTATAACTTAACAACCATGTATGTTTGGAGAAACGATTGCGCTTACTCAAAAAGAGTATTCTAAGTTGTTAAAAAATCTACATGATCATCTTGTTCCTACTACTTTTGTTGTTACTTTCATTCCTACGGTTACAATCATGACCTCAAGGATGGCCTAGTAAGATCTAAGTTTCCTACTCCATGGGTCATTAACTCTCGAGCATCTGACCATATGTGTAATGCCTCACATATTTCATCATACTTGATCCGAGCAAATGCACGGGTTTACGATTAAATAATCATACAAATTCGATTAGATACCCTTAGGAAGCTAATGAATATGTCCGATCACCTAAATCTTAGGCCAAACCTTGTGATTTATTCATTTATAGTCAAGATATAGGCAACTCACCATCAATTAACTAGAATAACCGTAGCTTAATGAAGATCCACCTAAAATCAACGTAACTAATGGATTATATCTTGACTATCTTATGTACATATCCTAAATTGATCAAATTATAGCCTAATAATCAATGGCTTGGGAAAATAAGGGCCAAATCACTATTTTCATTAATCTTGAGGAGACCAAATGGTAAACTTAGATAATCCAGACCCTATCTATCATACGCAAGAAACCCTACTTTCAAATCACCTTAGAAACGACCGAATTAACCAAACAAGCTCTAGACCGCTCGTTAATGGGCCATCGACCATGAAGTTATAGAAAACATTCATCTTAGCGGGCTTGACATTCCATATGGTTTGGATGGTTCAAATCGTATGCTGAATCGTTCAACTTGGAGCTACAAGAGATCACATGAGATTGCGTGAAGAAACTTAGTAGAGGATGAAAGTTTCCTAGATATTTCTATATTAAAAAATTTAAAAAAAAATAATAAAAAAAAAAACTAGTTACAGTAATTTGAAATTATTTAATATTGAGACATTCAGACCATTGGTTCGTGATCAAATCGAAGATATTAACCTTAACTACCGTTCTACGAATATCTCTATATCCACGACCCCAATCGACAATCAGTGACCATCGAATTGATCTCTTAATCATAATCGTCGATTGACATCTCCAAATTGCGGGGTGAGAATAGCCTTACATAGATCGCCACCTGGAGTAACCATTTCATGGCTTAGATCGACCTGTCCACTACAAAGTGGACCCTAAAAGCTAAAATCAGCCTACTCTTCTATTAATAAACCATTAGTCTCATTTCCAGGGCAACCAAATCCCTAAATATGATTATAAATACCTTCTTTTTTAGCAATCTCCCTTTCCATATGAATTTTTCTTAATTAAGAAATGTTAGAGAGTGTTAGAGGGGGATAGTTGTATTGAGAAGAGAGAGAGAGAGAGAGAGAGAGAGAGAGAGAGAGAGAGAGAGAGAGAGAGAGAGAGAGAGAGAGAGCTGGAATTTGGGGATTTTGTGCTAGAAGGGAGGTATTGCTGAAATTCCTCCATAAGGGTTGCCAAATCCTCCACCTAATCAACTCATACCTAAAATTGGAGGTATGTAATTGATCTTCTTAGACTGATGGTCAAGTATTTGTGAATAAACCTAATTGACTTAACATGAAGTTGTGTTAGACTAATATGTGCTTATGACTACGTACATGATAATATGTATATGGATTGGTGTGGATCAAGCAGTGTTCAAGTTGTCGGTATCGCTACAAGTTTTGCTGGCCAGAGATGAAGATATAATATCGTTATCGCCGATAACCGGAAATGCAGGGAAAAATGGGAAAACATGGAGAAAATGGTGGAATTTTTAAGTGAAACTTCAAGACATGCCTAAATACACTTATTTACATATTCAGGAATGAAAAAATTGCAAAAAGAATGCATTAAATTAGAAGTTTCCATTTAATTGGGGCCAAAAGGCATGCGTTCTCGTAAGAAGTCATTCAAATAGTAACTAAAATGAGTTTATATAATACAAATGCAGCTGGCATACAGTAATTAAGACATGTAAAAGTAAATTAACTTAAAAATGTCAAATCAAAGATGGATTAGATTATCCAATCAGTGTGGTATTTGATACTCTGGCTGCGTATGACACTTGATACCTAGCATTTGAAAATGGTACATGTGGCAAATTCTAACATAATCTAAACCGTGTTTTCGCTTCATCAAGATCTGTGTGACCTAATCAAGAGGTTAGATGGCAAAAAAAAAAAACCATTACAATGGCCCTATGAAGTTTTTAATGGTGGGCATTAATCACCACTATTTCCCTTAGTGTGGTCCACTTGAGATACAGTCATGCAGATCTGTCTCATTTTGGACTCATGCCTTAAAATTATCTATCAAAATAAATGGACGACATTGATAAAATATTTATCATTATGATGGCCCCACATAACATCAACCCATCAATCCACGGATATAAACAAGTGACATGTGTGCGCCGTATAAATCAGTACGCTTATCATACTGAGTCAACTGTGTGGGGCCCATTGTGATTTATGTATTTTATCCACCCCATCCATCCATTTTACAAGATAATTTTAAGGCTTGATTCCAAAGATGAAGCATATCCGATGCTCAAATGGACCACACCAGAGGAAACAATGTGAATTGAACATGCCACCATTGAAAAATCATTAGGGGCCACAAAAGTTTTGGATCCATGTCATTTTTGTATCTTACCTTCATCCATCTCCGTGTGATCTTATGAACAACTTGGATGACAAATAAACACCACTGTGAGCCATCGCACATAGGAAGGTTTCAACAGTAAAAATCATTCTCCCCACTGCCTTGGCGGTGTGATCCACCGTAACTTTGGATCTGCCTCATTTTTTGTTTCATTACCTAAAATGATCTCACTAATTAGATGGACCATGTGGATATAACACATACATCATGGTGGGGTCCACAGAACTTGGTGACGTCCAGACACCACTGAAGTTCGCACCCGCACAAAAAGAAGCGGATTGCGTACCGAGTAACTCAGTAGGCTAAGCGTGCTGAGTAAACTTTGTTGGGTCCACCGTGGTCCACCGTGATTTATATATTTTATCCACTCCGTCCATCCATTTTAATAGATAATTTTTGGGCTTGAGCCTAAAAATGAAGTATATTCAAACCTCAAGTGGAACACACAATGGGAAACAGTGTGAATTGAACACCTACCGTTGAAAATCTCTTTGGGGCCACAAAAGTTTTGGATTAAGCTTGTATTTGTGTTTTCCCTTCATCCGTGTCTGTGTGCTCTTATGAACAGGTTGGATGAGAAATAAACATCACTTTGGGCCTGTGAAATGTTTCAACGGTGGAAGTTATTATTCCAACTGTTTCCAATGGTATGGTCCACTTGATCTTTGGGTATGCTTAAATTTTTGTCTCAACCTCTAAAATAAGATGGAAAAACGGATGGACGGCGTGGATAGACTAGATACATTGACGGTAGGCCTAACAGAGTTTACTCAGTGTAACTCAGTACACAATCTGATTTCCGGACGCGGATTAGATTATAACCGGTTGAGTAGCGAGACTCGCTGCACGTCACCAATTTCCGTGGAGCCCACTATGATGTACGTGTTGTATCCACAACTTCCATTCATTTGAAGATATTATTTTAAGGCATTATCTAAAGAATGAAGCAGATCCAAAGCTTTAGTGGACCCCACCACAGAAAACAGTGGGAAGATTGATGTACGTCGTTGAAACCTTCCTAAGGCCCACCATGATGTTTTATTGAAATCCAACCTGTTCAAAAGTTAACAAAGACATTAAAGAAGGGAAAACACAAATATCAGCTTGATCGAAAACCTTTGGGGCCTTTAGAAGTTTTTAATGGTGGTGTCACTCTCCCCACTGTTTTCTGTGGTGGGGTCCACTGGAGCTTTGGATGTGACTCATTCTCTGGATCTTATGCTAAAATGATATCTCCAGAGGGATGGACGGCGTGGATACAAAACATACATCATGATGGGGCCCACAGAACTTGGTGATGTCACTTAGTAGCAGTCCTGCTACTCAACCTATCAGTAGCCAATCCGCGGCCGTAAAAAGCGAGGCTATTTTTGAAACGGAAGGGGGTTTTCGAAAATGGAAGAGGGTTTTCGAAACGGAACCCTCAAAACCCTAAATTTTTAAAAGAAAGTCTCTCCAAATACTTAATCTTCAGCAGATTCTTTGCCGAAATCATATTTAGGTGTGGAATTTTTGAGTATTCGAAGAAAAAAAGTGGAAAGTGGAGATTGGATGGCGCTTACGGCACATCGATCAATCAATTGGCCCACCGCAATTTCCGTTCACCCATCCTCTTCTACGATTGGCCCTCCTCTTCTACAGGTACGGAAATCCACAAGTTTCCCCAATTTTTCTCTCTTTTTTTTAGGGATATTTTGCGTATTTACGCAATACTCCGATGTTATCGGTCCTTTTATCGTTGAAAATGGGTTGTTTACTACAGTTATCCCACGATTTCTCACTGACAACTAGACTTTTCGCAAAAAATCGATAAAATCGCCGAAAAATCGGCGATATTAGGAAGAGAAACAAAAAAAGGGAGTTTCGGTGTCGGAACTCCAGCGATACCGAAATTATCGGCGATAATTCGATAATATCGCCAATAATTTAAACACTGGGATCAAGCTTTTTTAACAGTGGACTGCCTATCTTTCAAATGACCATCACAGGCTTATTCAGTCGACCGAGCCATAACACGGTCAATCAACAGTAGTCAGGGCTACACCGGTTGTTTTACGCCCAATGCTGGCTCATGCACTTGCAATCATTTTCCCTTTAAACTGATTTGCCTGCTATAGGACTTGAATTTGTTTATTTATTTTTGGAACGGTGGATATTTTATTAACAAAAGCCGCAACGAAAGAATACAAGAAACAAAACCTAGAAAAGAAATTACAACTCTTGCCAACAATCAGGAAAATGGATAATACCTTTTCGCTCATTCCATCACATGCCTTTTCGCCCTACACCTCCAAAAGTTGCCCTGCCTAATTCTTGAAGCACCAATTATTCCTTTCTAGTTAAAGGAACCAAATACCCACTATTAAGCATAGACACCAAACCTTTTTCCTTGTCTTTCCTAAACTGCCTCCATGCCACATCAAGAATAGGTGAGCAATAGTTCTCGGTCAAACCCATGAAATGCCAACAATTCACGAATGCATTCTAACATCCTACTAACAAACGAACATTGTATTAAAATTTGATCCACCAATTCCTCATTTTGATAGCACATTAAACATACATTCGAGAGTATCATCTCTCTTGTGAAGATTATCGACCGTAAGAACTTTATTGCAAGCCATAAGCTAATCTTTGGAGCACCATAATCCACACATAGGCTGACGGACTGACCCCATCATTGGGCCCTCCACCACTAAGCAATCTGAAAAAGGAGTTCACTCAGAACTAACAAATTTCTCTAATAACCAAATCAACAAATTCGATTATGAAAGTATTGGATGAATATTAGAGTGCAACTGCAACAACTTGACCTATTCATCAGTCTCAGCATCATCTAAATTTCTTCTGCATGGCAGACCCCAAATAACTTCCTCACCATGAAAACTGAAACAGTTAACAACCACAATATTTGCCTCTACTGGAAGCCTTGTTAGACACGAGAAAGCCACACTCAATCTCTGCTCTCCTAACCATATATCCTCACAAAACCTAATTTTTAACCCATTTTACAAGAAGAATCCTACCCCTTCCCACACCTTACCTTTTAATAAGGCCATTGATTTTCAAAGATATGAGGATTTGTATGACAATGAAGAACGAGTCCACTAACCCCCTCCTTTAACCTCATACTTCCTACCCACCACTTCTCTCCACAAACACCCTCTTCCACCCCAATCCTCCATACCCCTTTTCGTAGCAAAGCTAAACTCACAACCTCTAAGCTTCTTAACCCAACCCCCCTTGATCCCAAGGCTTACAGACATCCTCCCATTTCATAAGAGATAAAATCTATGTTTTTCTTTTGCTCCCTTCCAAAGAAAGTCCCACCTAATATTTTCCAAGTTGACTAAAACAGGTTTCAAATATTTAAAGGAACACATGAAATATGTTGGAAGATTCAACATCGCCACCTTGATTAGGGTCAATCTCTCTCTTAGAGATAAATTTCTACTCTTCCATTGAGATAACATTCTTTCAAATATCTCTATAACCTTATCTTAAAGGTCTTAGCTAACTTTTCGACACATAAGAGAAGACCAAGATAAGTAGATGGGAAAGATCCTTCCCTACACCCGAGTAAACTAGTAAAAGACGCCACCTCCTTCCTTGAAATTTTCACCCCCAATTACTTGCTTTTACTGATTTTTTTTTGAAAGTTTACTTGCTTTTAACGATATTAACTTTTAAACCCAAAACCACTTCAAAGTATATTAGAATCATCGACAGATTATCCACCAATGATTCCTCAGCCTCACACCATAATAACCCATGTATTTTAGGGATACATTTTTTTCTTCTGATGATGGTGTGCCTATAGATACTCACACACACACACACAACTACATACATCTCGAGCTTACACACACACACACACATTATAATATGCTCAATCATTCATCAGTTCAACCATTGAGATGACTCTTTATGGATGGAATAAGCCATCCAATTGTTCACTTTTACTTTGGATCATCATATCATTATTAAATGGATGAAGAATTCAATTAGCTATTTCCAACCATTCATCAATGACTTTGAACATTTCATTTTGATCCAAATACACTAAGGAATTTTTTACACCATTAAAATCTAATTCTAATCGCAATAAATACACAATTGATTATTTAAAGTTTTCTATAGTATACATGTTCCTACTCTACACTATCCTTCAGAAAACTTATTTGTGCGAGTCTAATTGTGATGAAAATTTAACCAATACTTATTCAACCCAGTTGAACCATACATTATCAATCTCAGTGCCAAATTTATAAGATCAACTGTCAATCAGAATTTTCATCATACCCGCTGATGACCCACCTAAAAATCAGACAACGACCATCATTATTATCCACAAATGACCCCCAATGAATTTATCAGTTTACTTTTCACATTGGCCCAAGTCTGGACCTAGTTCCAAAGTCAACATATCCTCAAGGAAGAATCCTACAGAATCTTTAGTTTCTAAAACCAAAAAGGTTTTAATAAGTTTATATACCCTATATCGTACACCCTCCACTCGATAGATCACAATTCGATAGTCAATTTGAGAAACTGATCGCACATCTACACCTCGACACATCTAGACACCCTAAAGAGCCCTCGTGGACCCTCAATTTGAGATTTTAAAAGCGAATTAACCGTAAAATTTCAAGTTCAATCCGTTAAAACCATCTGATCTATAATAACGAATTAAAACCACCTTTCGACGATCTAAACTGCACATTAGGCAGGCCATTGAACACCATGATTGTCGACCAAGCTGCACCTACCCCCTGGTTGTTCACACATATAAATCATAATGTAGATGTGTAGTACGTGTGCATGGAAGAAAAACCGGAAACACCAATTTTCCCTCAAATAGAGACAATGCAAACCCCCACCCCCCTAATTTATTCGTCCGAAGAATTGACCCATCTATGATCCAAAAGAGTTCATCTTCATAAGATCTATACCGTCCATTCGGAAGATCATAACCGCCCGATGTAGAATCACTCGGATTAGCTACCAGGAGCTAACATGTGATCTTCTAAAATCTTTTTCTCATTTCTTTGATTCTTTACATCGAAAGTCATAGAAATCGCAAGAAACCTAACAGATCCCCACCGTTGAGATTATGGGACCCACTATTACGTTCCAGCATCGAAACCCAATCAGAAGAACCAATACAATGACTCATGTTCTCTCATTTTTCTTTTTCGTGTTCGTCGATAAAATGTGGCAGGTGGAAGCTTTCAAAACTAGAACCCACCAACCAAACCAATAAAAACCTGATTTCTTGCATCCTAAGCTTAATATCATCGATCTGAACCGTCCAACATAAGTGAAACAGAAAAATCCGTCATGTGTGAAGATGCGCCAATAGATCCACCCATCTTCTTCGTTAAAGAATTACAACCACAAGTTCTCAAACGACCCGAGATCTAACATACAATCCGTTCATAGAAAAGAGCACATGATCACCATATGATCATCAGTTTCTCAAACCAAGATTAAAAACCAATGGTTAGATACAAAAGAAAAAAAAAAAAAAAAAATGAATGTAAGCAGCGTTGGAACTTTCGAGCGTAAGAGTCGTTCGTAAATCCTTTTGAATGTGTGATTCTAGAACCTTTGAGAGACGCTAAGAGAACCTTATAAAAACCTCTCAACTAAAAGGGAGAGAACACACCGAAATCAAGAAAGAGTATTCCAGCAACAAATCGAGAGAGAGAGAGAGAGAGAGAGAGAGAGAGAGAGAGAGAGAGCCGAGTCGGGTTCAGGTCAGCAAAGAGCGAGTTGTCTCATGTTGCTTTAACATTGTAACCTAAGATTAATACATAGTCCATTTAATTTCAGTTTGTTTATACCAATTGCTAGTTTTTATGAAATTCTAAAATCTCATTTTATCCCATTGACGTACAAGATTGAAACTCTATTGTATGAAAATTTAACTTGTTATTTTTCTAGTTTTTAACCATGATTATTTCTAAGAACACGAGTTATTGTCTTCGATTTTGAAATTATTTTATGAAAGTCGTATTTCATGTTGATTTTAGCAAATTGTGTAGAAATTGTTAATTATGTTGCATATTGAGAATCTTGTAATTATTTGAGATTTCAATTGAATTTTTTATGCCAAGGAAAGGATGAAAGTTGAGAGCTTGGTTTATTTCGAAAAGCAATGGGAAGCATTTGTATGATTTCAAGAAAATTCATATATTCCATATTGAGAACTCCAGTGATGTACATTGAGACCCTTGGGTGAAAACCCCCAATTCTTATTGGTACCTTTTTGATTATTCCATTGATCGAGGCCAGTTGGGTGAGCACTCAGGTGTGTGCAACATACCACTTACATAGGCCAGGTGGAGGCTTCATTGATTAAGGTCGGTTGGGTAGGCACCCAGGTGTGTGCAGCAGGCTAGCTACACAGGCCAAACAAAGGTTGTTTTGCTTGACTGTGCTGAATTAGTCCCTCATCGAGAGCCGAGTGGATTCACTTGCAAGAGGGCGGATGCCTCTCGCGACCAATGTTGTAGTTAACAGTGTTAGCTAACTGAATTAAAATGGCCTCAGATATTCTAATGATAACCGTATTGAGATAGTTGATCATACTTGCATATCCTATCTTGCATATACGTTTCTAAAAGCATGGTTTATATATTTATTTTTAATTAAAACTTGATAACTTTTATTCCTATGAAATTTTCTTTACACGCATTTGAACTTTGTACAAGTGATAAACTATGCGAGGCTATCTCACTGGGCTTTGTAAATCACTCTTTTGAGACTATTCGGTTTCAGGTGCAGAGTTAAGAGGAGACTTTCCTAGATGAGGAGGAATACTGGAGATTTACTTCGTAGTTTATTTCTTTTTTGTAATTGAATGATTGATGTACTAAGGTCTCTATAGCTGACAATTTAATCTAATTATTGACGAGTTGATTAGTAGGTTAGTGAATGACGATTGATTATTTAAACATGGATATTATGATTGTGGATAGGGTTGTACACAAACTGAGTTAGCTCAGTTAGCTCGCTCGACTCGACTCAAAAAAGCTCGATCGACTCGGTTCGAAACTGAGTTCAAGCTGATTTTTTGAGCTCGAAAAAAATTCAAACTGAGTTCGAGCTTGACTCGACTAGGATCGAACCCCAACTCTAATCGAACAAGTTCGGTGACTCGATTACTTTGATATTGATGTTGCTCATCAAGTGTTTGATGAAATGACTCAATGAAGTGTCGGCTTGTGGCAAAGAAGGTATGTATATGAAAAAAATACCCTTTTTCTTGACTTTGATGTTGCCTACAAGGTGTTTGATGAAATACCTGTAAACAGCTGGTGTTGTTTTACATACAGTAAGAAATTGAAAGTGCACTGCATGTGTTTGTGAAAAGGCCATACAGGCTCGATCTCGGCTCGAACTCGGCTCAAACTAGCCCGAGCTGCTGATCGAACCGAGCCGAGCTAGCCAGTCAAGCTCGAGGACCGAGCCGAGCCAAGTTCGAGCTGGGGTCAACTAGTGGCAGAGCCAAGTCGAGTCGAGCTATGCCGAGCTCAACTCGGTTCGACTCGTGTACACCTCTAACTATGGATGATAATTTAATATAGATTAATTTCTTAGTACAAGTAGTAGATGAATGTGAATGTGAATGCGAATGCAAATGAGAAAGTGGATATACATGCAATGTGAATTGTTTAAGCATTCATTCATTATTTATCTAACTCCCTCAAATTCGGAATTAGAGTTATTATACTCGGATACCGGATTTTGGGGCGTGACACACAATAAGAATTTACGAACATGGTTGTCTCTCATCATAATCAAGAATTAGAACTAGAGATTAAAAAAAGCATAAATATCACTTTTTCAATTTTTTTTTTTTTTTTATTTAATGGCCTTTGGAGCTTCTATTAACCCAAATCACTTCAATCTATGGTTTTAATCCTAAACACCATAGTAAGAGTTATCGAAATCTATTGTAGAATAATATAGGAAAGTTTTTGGAATGAGAAAAGTGAAAAAATGGATACAAATAGAAAAAAGTGATGCCTATATGTATCATCCTTTATGACCATGTCGTAACGGATAAAAAGAACCTTTGAAAAACGCTTGCTGACATAGAGGGTTAAGACACGCATGCGCCATATCAACTGGTAATATGCCAAACTTTGCTAAATATACTCCTTCGACTTCATCTCGATGCTCCATGGATAGCCCATCTATCTCTAACTGCTGATTATCCTCTGCTTCCTCTTGTCGCATCCTCACCCAAACTTTCACGTCTCCAACTCTGATGAGCATTTTCTCTAGCGTCTACTGAACCTTCATCTTCTTAATTTGAATCCTTACGAATTGGAGCTACTCACAATCAACAGATTGTGGATCTATCAACACTACCATCCCCAGACACCCTTCGATCCCCATGAATACTCCATTAATCCAAACTTCTAGTGGAAGGTCTCATATCTGGAACTAATTTGATAGCAGAAGAGATCCCTCCCCGACTACACATAACAATATTGATAAAAAGGAGAAAATATACAAACCACAACATATAGATTTATGTGGTTCCTTTTGGTAAGTCCATGGATTCACATTGATCCACTATGCTCAATGGCAAAAACGAAGAAGCTTCTCTTAATACAATGACGGCTCTCTCTCTCTCTCACTCACATGATAGAATATATATTACCTCAAATGAACTAGGGTTTACATAAAAACTCCATGTGAAAATATGAATTGCCCTCTGAGCCGAGCAGGAAGCTTAGTGCAGAGTTTGACCCGCGAAAGTGATGGTTAGATGAACAGTACGCCTCTGATGATCAAGCTCCATATATCATAACACAATTTATCTCCCACCTTAAGACAAACCAATCCTCCCATCTTTGAATTTGTCACACCATATCATCCCGATGTAAATTACAGGACGTGAAGAACCTATTAGCCTCCAGCTGGGGGCAAAATGAGATGTATAATGTATCTTCTTTCAAGAATTTTATCACTGTATCTTTTGGATCAACGCAACACTTTTAATTTAACCAGTCCCTAATTTCTTCTTCGAAAGTTCTTAGTCTTACCGTAGCAATAAAGAAAAACTCAAATGATTTCATCGATTCTTTCAAAATATTTTCATGGCTTATTACTTCTAGTCCCTCTTTCGATTCCACTCGCCAGGCCCCTTTCCTTTGTTGTGATTTAGAAACCCCCTTACCTATATCCATCGTTGCACCAATACTAGATCCTCTGCCACCACCTCTTTTTATGATTTACTAATTCCCTTCACATGATACTCCATTACAACCTTCAGAAACGATCCTAATGTCTCCTTCCACATATTAACACCCATTTGTTTGTTCTCCAACTGCCTCGCTCCTTCCCTATTCTTCCTCTTTGGGCAAAAATGGATTTTTTGAACACCCAATTTCCTACCTCCAAACATTTCTCCATCCAATAGCTTCACAACCTTTTCCACTTATGCCTCCTGACTCATTCAGATGAATGCAAATCCACAATGAATTAAAGCATTCCTGACTCTGGGGATGATGACTCCATAACCTTCCCCGGCCTTTTAAAAACTCATTCAAAGTTGATTGGAGCCCAACCATTCAGAAAAGCAACCATAAATAGCGTTAGATACTTTGGTAAATCACTCACCCCCATCCCCCCTTTCGATTAATCATTTGTTTCCTTCCTCAAACCTTTGTCCATCCCCCATGATTATCCTTCTTAGTTACCCCTATATTTTTTGCCCTTTAAATATCCTCTGATTTCATTGAATGATCAACAAACACTATATTTCCATCCTTTCGAATCTCCTCTTATTCTAGTGCATGATTAGCAAATCTTGACAATGTAGGTCAGACATTGCTTTTCGAACTCCCAATTTTGAAACCCATTTTTTCCACTCCATTTTCAAATAATGAAAATACAAATAAAAATACGAGGACTCGAATTTGTTTGCATGTTCCCATCACCATTTGAACCACATCGACCCCTCATTTTATATTATGTCAGGCCTTCTGACAGGACTTTTTTTTTATGTGCAGAGCCTTCTCATGAAACTTTTTTCCTATTCTGCCAGGCCTTTTGACCATATTTGCTTTCCTACTGTGCCCACCTTTGGTCAGACATATTTCTGCACCTCGTCTTCTTGGCCTAACCTATTTTGTTTTCACTATTGGGCATCTGAATTTTTCAATCTTACCATCTTAATTTGATATTTGGATTTCATTGCTTAACTGAATATGCAAATTTTAATCATTGTGCACTCCTATGCTCCAGAAGCAATTGGTAATTGTTGTCTTTAAATCTATTTTGGTAATTGTCATTCATCGAATTAGATCTATTCTTACAATTGCCAACTTATGTTGTAACCTTCCTTGCTTGCCATTCATGCTACCCGTCACTACTCTGACTTTGTTGATATGAAAGTTTTATTGTATTTCTAAATAAACATGTTAATATTCTATCATTTCAAACTCAAGTTACTCCTTGAGCCCCTTAACTTTAAAGTCGGGGTTGTTAGAACAGTCGACAGACTAGACAGCTGTACAATGTTTTACGTTAGATCCTACGAGTAGATAACATTAGATCCTAGGTTATTTTTAAGTCATCTCCTAAGATTTGATACGATAGACCCTAAATGCAAAATTTTCAACAATGTAGCCTTGAAGTTCAAACTCTCCACCCCCATCCTAATGAGAGAGAAAGAGAGATGATCATTCAACTATGAAGTATTTTTTAGTCAGGCAACAAGATGACCCATGACTGATTGGTCAAATAGGTCTAGTTTTGATAGAATTGTGATTCATTATATCTTCGAACGTTTTAAAGCATATAAAGAAAGGGAAAGGTGATAGTGGCTTACGTACTTGCACTAAGATTAGCATACTTGTTCCAAACGGATCATCCTTATGACAGTCATAAAATTCTTGTGGGAATTGCACAAACCCGCTCTCTCTTTCTTTCTCAAACCCAAACAAAAGGCACATTGCATGAAGGACCGCTTGTGGGTTGTTAGTAAACATGTCACAGTCCATGTTCAATATAAATGGGGCATTTGTCATTATTCCCGAGATTCTCATCTGCAAACAACAAAATAATATTAATATTTTTTTTGAAGAATGAAAATTAATAGTAATAATAATTTCAATAACAACAATAATGACAAGAATGTTAAGAGAATGATCACATGGAGTCAAGCTCCATGGGGCCACTGTGATGGGTGCATGATGCTCACCTTATCCACCAAGTGCACCCCATGTTTGGCATTGGGGACAAAAAATCAAGCCAATCCATAACTTAGGAGGATCACATGTATAATTTGGGATCTAGGATGAAGACGATGGTACTCACTAATGTATGGAGTGGATGTCATCATGGTGGGGGCCCATAGAGCTCATATCCATGGTAACCTAGCATGGAGTTGACTCCATGTGGCCATTCCCATAACGATAAGAGCTTCTTTTTTTTTGTTAGCATGTTAGTGCACCCCACTGTCAGTTCACACTTCACTGTTAGCCACCTAATGATAAGAGCTTGGATCCAATACAAAGCCTTGGATGATAAGATTAATGTACTAAATGCATTTAAGTGCTTCCCAGTGCGCCTAAGTTCATTAATGGGTATCTAGTGTTGTCTAGGCATGTCTATATGCATATTCACGTGCAAAAGCTTTGTATTTGATCTGGCCTCTAATAAGAATGAGGCCAGATCAATATAAAGCTTTGTACTTTTGACCCGAAATCGAAAAGCGCGTTTAGTTGATGACTCACATTTAAAAAAGCCTAAAGTACACTCTAAATATATTAAAAATTGATCATATGTTGTTTCAAATCTTAAGGTTAAGGACTCTCCTAAAAACTAAGTGTGAAAAAATCATCTAAAATTACTGGTGTTATATATAGATATTATAATTTTGTTATAGTTTTGGTTCATTTCTAACACTTTCAAGTTGTTCATTTTTTTTTCTTGCTAAATATTATTGTTAGGTGAATATGAAATCTTGGTTTTGGTGAGGTGGTGACACAAACGCAAAAGCTACCTTAGGACCACCAACATTTGTCACCTCAGTAGTAGTAGTAGTAGTAGTACCATACTTATGACAGTTGTACATCAACCTAGGCCATCAATTATTAACCAACTACATATGGAGCATAATCTAAAAATTACACTAAAAAGATCATAGCAACCATCTGATTTTTTTCTCTTAGAATTTAGACTATCGAGTATTCTACTTTTGACATCCACTTCATAACCATCAACAAGATGGATGGGATTGTTTAATCAGTGAGAATTTAGACATATTCTCCATCCACAATGTGAACCCAACCTGGATAGTCTGAATGATCGCACATCAATGCCACATTTGAAGACAATGACCCACCGCGGGATCAATTATAAAAAAAACTATTGTAGAAAAACTGTTGTTATTATTATTATTATTGATGATGATGATGATGTTGTTATAACAACACCATCATCTCCATTATCATAATTATTTAAACCATGGGTAGATTCCACTAATGTAATAATTACCAAAACATTCAACGCCCCTGCTTTGAAATTGTGATGGTGCTTTGGCCTCTTCTCTCTTGAAACATAAATAATATGTGGCAACCCATCTGGATCATTGTCTTTGTTTTCCCATATCACCTGTAAAATTTATAACACAAATATAAACACCAATTATGCAAAATGAATTATACGATATGTTTCATAACTTTGTCAAGTAGATGATTTCAATTCTGACAAGCGAGCCCTTGGTTCAGTGCTCCATAATTTATTTGTTGAATCCCACCATGGATGAAGATTGCTAATAGAATATCCTTGTAGAAAATATTAAGACCCTTTTCATGCAGACATCAACTATTTTTGTACTTCTATTCCTAACTCTCTATATATAGCCCACAAATTGAAATATTAAGATTTTTCCAATGAAGTAGATTTTTAAGAAAAATCCATTCAAGTAGAACATAATAAGCCAATGGTCTTGATTGTTGCATCACAATTTGAATAGTTGGAATTAAAAATCAGTGCATACTATGCAAGATTAGGGGTGCAAATTGGTTGGGTAGACCTAGTGCGTCATTGGACTTGACCAACAATCATTAGATCTAAGTCTAAAATTTACATCCATGGGTGGACATGGGGTCCAAAAATTCAACTCAAACTATTAATTGGGCTAAGTATGGGTCCTCTCATAATCAATTTGACTCTGCCCTAAATTTTAAATGAATCCAATTTAGATCAAACTAGAATGAAGCTGAATCATACCTAGAGCCTTGTGAAGACCCAAGTAGTTAATTAAGCACACGATTTTTTTTTTTCTTTGTTTTCTTTTGGGTTAGGCTATAGCAATAGTTTACCACATTTTTTTCCTAAAAGGTCGTTACCCAACCACCACTTTTGACTATTTGAACCATGCAAATCGTAGGCCCCATTGTCGATGTAGAATATACTAAAAGCCACACTAATTTAACTACACTGAGTATTAGATTTTACCTATTGAATATGAACCGCTAGCCATTTTATTTGTTGTCATCAAAATTGCTTGTCAACACTAATTGATGGTATGGAATATTATTTATATAAAAACCCAATTGTAATTTCTATACTTGACCCATACCTGACCTAAACCTAACCAATGTGATAAATGGATCGGGTTCTAGGTCAAGAAGGCCCAAACCCAACCCATTACATTAATGGGTTGACTATTTTTGAGTTTGATCTGACCTAGATCCAAACATAAATTACAATGGGTTGTATTTAGGTCCAAAATTTTGACCCAAATCTTGAATGGGCTAGGTCTAGGCTTTTTCGATTAGATATAACACATTTCAACTCACAAAATATAAAGAAAACATTATATATTTCATATTTTAAATGAAACATTCTCATAAAAACTTGCTATAAAATCATGCAACCAATACCTTTACTATACTTGCATGATTTCCACGTTCAATTTCATAGAAATCCATGAAATCATTGTTTAGATTGCATGGGATGGATTTTTGAGCTGCCTCTGAAATTTTTTGGCTTAGTTCTTCATAATCATCCTGCATACAAAGATGATAAGACATTTTAAAACCAATTTCAAGTGTCATTAAGACAATGGTTGTAGTTGAGTTGCTTACCATAACGTATGTCCAAATAGAAACATTAGATTACATTATGTTATTGTGGGTTGTGCACCACGGACATGGATTGGACCAAATGAATAATCTACATCAATGAATATCAATTGCTAGCATGTCCATTGAACGTCAAAGAACAAGCCTGGTAATTGTCAGCAAAATCCCAAGGAGAAGTTTCCTAAGACCCGAGAATTCTAATGGGAGATATGAGTCTTTCAAACCATGGATATATTTTTTAGATTTTTAGGATTGCTCAAAGATAATGACACCAATAGGGTCTTTCCTTATATGAGGGAGTGCAAAAAAAAATTAATATAAGGGTTGTGCACCACAGACATGGATTGGACCAAATGAATAATCTACATCAATGAATATCAATTGCTAGCATGTCCATTGAACATCAAAGAACAAGCCTGGTAATTGTCAGCAAAATCCCAAGGAGAAGTTTCCTAAGATCCGAGAATTCTAATGGGAGATATGAGTCTTTCAAACCATGGATATATTTTTTAGATTTTTAGGATTGCTCAAAGATAATGACGCCAATAGGGTCTTTCCTTATATGAGGGAGTGCAAATAATATAATATAGATATATATATATATATATATATATATATATATATATATATATATATATATATATATATTATATATATATATATATATATATATATATATATAAGATGAAGATTTTGTAATAAAGCAAAATAGAGAGTGGCATATTACTTTTTTCTTTTTTTTTAACTGGGGGAAGGTAGGAGAAATTGAGCCTAAGAATATTATTTCTGGCTTCTCAAAGAAGAGGCCTACTGTTCATCTTCCTCTTTAAGGTTTGAAGGTTTACACGTTCTAGCAATGGCATCGCAATACAGAGAAATTTACCACAGCATGATAGTTGTCTATGTGACTGCAAAGGCCCTAGATGAAAACAAATTGTTTTAATTGAAGAGCCAAAGCAAAAAAGAAAAATGTCAAGGCGATTGGATGGCTGTGTTATCAATAAAAATCAAAGATCAGTCCAAATATTCCTCATCAAAATCATTATAACTATCAGTACTAAGAATTAAAATGGGAGGTTGGTGGGTTTTTCAGGTTTTCTTGGGTTAATTAATGATTGCTAACCCCCTTAGCCACCAATCCACCATCCCAACTATCATATCTTCAACACTACCATGGTGAAATGATCCTCAGAATTTTAGAAATGCCAATCCTCCTCTAATATTATGTTAATGATCTTCAAAATTATTTTTGAAAATAAATTTTTTTTTTTTTTTTTTTTTTAATAACTGGAGGAAGGTAGGAGAAATTGAGCCTAAGAATATTATTTCTGGCTTCTCAAAGAAGAGGCCTACTGTTCATCTTCCTCTTTAAGGTTTGAAGGTTTACACGTTCTAGCAATGGCATCGCAATACAGAGAAATTTACCACAGCATGATAGTTGTCTATGTGACTGCAAAGGCCCTAGATGAAAACAAATTGTTTTAATTTGAAGAGCCAAAGAAGAAAAATGTCAAGGGCGATTGGATGGCTGTGTTATCAATAAAAATCAAAGATCAGTCCAAATATTCCTCATCAAAATCATTATAACTATCAGTACTAAGAATTAAAATGGGAGGTTGGTGGGTTTTTCAGGTTTTCTTGGGTTAATTAATGATTGCTAACCCCCTTAGCCACCAATCCACCATCCCAACTATCATATCTTCAACACTACCATGGTGAAATGATCCTCAGAATTTTAGAAATGCCAATCCTCCTCTAATATTATGTTAATAATCTTCAAAATTATTTTTGAAAATAAATTTATTTATTTATTTTTTTTTTTTAATAACTGGAGGAAGGTAGGAGAAATTGAGCCTAAGAATATTATTTCTGGCTTCTCAAAGAAGAGGCCTACTGTTCATCTTCCTCTTTAAGGTTTGAAGGTTTACACATTCTAGCAATGGCATCACAATACAGAAAAATTTACCATAGCATAATAGTTGTCTATTTGACTGCAAAGGCCCTAGATGGAAACAAATTGTTTTAATTTGAAGAGCCAAAGAAGAAAAATGTCAAGGGCGATTGGATGGCTGTGTTATCAATAAAGATCAAAGATCAGTCCAAATATTCCTCATCAAAATCATTATAACTATCAATACTAAGAATTAAAATAGGAGGTTGGTGGGTTTTTTAGGTTTTCTTGGGTTAATTAATGATTGCTAACCCCCTTAGCCACCAATCCACCATCCCAACTATCATATCTTCAACACTACCATGGTGAAATGATCCTCAGAATTTTAGAAACGCTAATCCTCCTCTAATATTATGTTAATTATCTTCAAAATTATTTTTGAAAATAAATATTATGGATAGTATTACTAACACACAAAAAAACTAATTATGGGCTTGTTTAACAAGTTACTATAGAAATTAATTTAGATCTCCTCCACAAGTAGCTTGAACATGGGCCTCATGGCCATTGATCCAACATTTGTGTGCAACTTCTTACACCAAACCACTGACAACCCAACCTATATTTTTGATGTTGTGCTTGGATCCAGTAAAACTTAATACACAACATGCACTTAGGTGTGTTTTAGTGTCTCACTGCATTTAAGTACATTTAAGTGTTGTCCAAGTATGCTCAAGTGCATCTTGTACTTAGACGAATTTAGGTGCACTTACAAACTATATTAATTAGATGCACTTACTTGCAATTAAATGCACTCACACCCACTTACATGCCCTTTGGTCCACTTTTGTACATTAAAATTGGCACTTAATGCACCAAGGTTTGCATTTCATCCAAACTCACTTTTTGTAGTACCATAACAATTAAAAAGTAGTTGTACCATTTGCTACAAAGCCAAATAAGGTCACTATTTATGGGTTGGATGTGAATACTAGCTCTTACTATACATACAAACATACATACCTATACATATGCATACAAACATATAAGTATACGAATGTATACAATGTCAATATGAGATACATGTGTTTGGACAAGATCTGACGGCACTAAATTAACGGCATAGAAGTAGCCACGTGGCAAGCACGATATCTTCACAACGTGTGCTGAATATACGAAAGACAACTCATTGATGAGCAAATCCTCGAAGAGTCATGGTGTTGATATAATTCATGGATAAGGGCGAGTAACTGTCACACCCCGAAATTTGGAACTCAAGTACGGTGACTATAATCCTGAGTTCCAGGGTGTAAACTAAGTTTTATACATTCTTACATTCATATTAATATTTAAATCATCATCATTACCATTCGAATCATTATTCAAACATATCAAACCATAATTAAACATTTAACTATGGTAATTCAAATTCATAAAACTAAATCCTAATGTTTACTATGCCTACCTCTCACTCCATTTCTCAATTATATGTCTATTAAATAGCTTTTGTAAAATAAAATTAAAAATATCTAATCACTAAATTCAAAAGAAAATAGCAGCTAGTTTTGACTTATATCTTATGATATTTGAAATGATCGATTTATTTCAATACTTCGCCTGTTTAACGGATATAAATATGATGGACAATTAGATGATGGGTTAAAATTAAAGTAATTAGATGGTTAGGACCTTAATCATGTATACATATTATTATATAGTCAGTTTTATTAACGGATAAGCACAAAGGTGGTTTTTGAAGTATCCAATGTAAGCCTATCCACCGTTAGATTCTCATGTGACTTGTACACATGTGTGGGATTTTTAGATCGGATGTATTCAGATGTGTTTAAGTGGATATGAAGATCTTGTAGTCGATTTAGTATGATCGGGTGGCCCAAAAACGAAGTGGACACTCAAATATCTTTATCTAGTGATGATTAGTTGTTTAGACGATTGATTTGATAAAGAATCAAGAATGCTAGGATTTATAAGGGTCTGAAGTTCATGATAGTGTACATGTATTTCTAAGGAAAAATCTGTGTGCTAAATTAGATACGCAGGAAAGTACTCATGTACCTACTTGTGCACGGAAATCTTTAGGATGTTACAGTAACCGTTAGGGTTATGTTAACATCAGGGCACATTCGAGAGTCCGTTATCATTATAAGGGTGCATTCGACAAAGGCAAGGCACGATCGAATTGAGGTAACCGTTACTTTACAGATGATGATATGTGATTTTGTCACATGAGTAGCAATTATTCTCATGACATCTAGGAGCCTATAAATAGCAGAGAAGAATTCAAAGAAAGGATCACATCATTAATTCTAAACCCAACTATAAACAATCAATCCAGTACAATGCTGCTTATCTAGTCCTTCAGAACACTTATTATTTACATTTCTCTTTTGCCGTGGAACCCTTAGCTTCTAAGAGTAACTCAGTTTGTCCCCACTTCAAGCCAGACTAACTTAATCGTAGCTAGTAGCTATAATTCCTTTCTATCTGTGCCTGCATGCCTGATCTAAAGGAAAACTATAGTCTTAAGAATCATCCACCTATGCTCAGACGTTGGGTCAGTAGTAACTTGTAACTTCGGCATTGCCCATTCCTCACTCATCTGCATGCTGCTTAGTCAAGCACTCTGTTGCTCTCAACCAGGTCAGTGATCCCATTTTAGTGGTAAGTCTCAATTTTTTGCCTCCATTTTCACTTTTTGTTTAATCATAGAATTGTTGCACTTTTGAAAGTTGTTGGTTTTCAAGGCAAAAAAAAAAAAAAATACTTATTAGAGGAAAACCCCTAACATCTATAAATTTTCCGATTAGCGCAATGACATATGACCGAATAGATGGTTGGTCTCCATATCATTCGACCAAGCAGTGCTCTATCTTGAAGCCAGGGGTCGGTGGCATTCGGTTTGAGTTGGACCACAAATTGGTTCTGGTATGCCCGCAAATATCTCACTTGTACCATGTGGCCAAATTTCAGACTAATAACATGTCTTTATTGTAAAGGAAGAGCCATATACAGCAGAGGTCTCAAGTCTTCTTTATTGTAAAAGACTATAGGTGGTGTTTGAATCACGAGTTACTTTACATGAGCTACATATGCGTCAAGTAGCTTATCTTAGTTTCTACTTATTCAACAAATAAGTGTGTCTGGTAAATAACATACTTATCAACTAAAAAGTTAAAAAGTCTATTTGGTTTCTAATATCACATAAGTACTTATTCCTCAAGTTTTCTTCATCCACCCTTAGTATCCACCATCCATTAATGTCAGCCCAACATTTGATTTGGACCATTCATTATTTTGGGCCCAACTTAACCATGTTTTCAATGTGAACCGTCCATCGTGTGGGGCCTACCTTCAATGTGGACCATCCACCTTGCAGGGCCCACCTTCGATGTGGGCTATCCATTATGCAAGGCCCACCTTGGATGTGGGTTGTCCATCAAGCGAGCCCACCTTTAATGTGAACCATCCATCATGCAGGGCCCAACTCAAAGTGGGTTGTCCATCAAGTGGACTTGCCTTGGATGTGGATCATTCATCATTAGGGGCCAACCTTCGATATGAACTATCCTTATGTGGAGCCCACCTTTAATATCCATTGCCCATCATGTGGAGCCCACCTTTGATGTAGACTGTCCAGCATATGGGGCCCATCTATAACGTGGGACATTCATCATTAGAACCTTTAATGTGGACCATCCATTATGTGGAGGCCACCTTTGATGCGGTGCAAACACTCTACCTTGGGCCGACAACCTAATCAAGTTAGATGGAATCCCCAATCCAAACCCTAAACCCTATGAACCAACCCTAAACCCAGTCAACTCAGTAAAAACATAATCTTACGAGAAACCTAGTCAAGACCGGATGACTCACCAAGTACTCTCGTCAGGTCAACCCACCGAGTCAACTCATTTGACCAACTCACGTAGTCAGCCCACCTTGTCAAACCAGGCCCAAGGTCCAACTTAGTTCAAGCCCACATTCAAAGCCCAATCGAAGCATAAATTGAGATAAGAAAGTAACCCCATTTGGTCAGAGCCCCCCACACGTGCAAGAGAGCTCACCTGCCAAAGCATGAAAGCCCAAAGGGCCGCTTGCCATATGGTATTTCTCTCGTTTTGGCAGATAGCCCCATCTGTGTGCTCTATGTCCTTTTACAAGCCTCATACGTATGACAATGTGGATTAACTCAAATACTCCATTTCCAAAATTACAACTTATGTTATCTATTCAACCCATGAGATCTTGCCGCATGGAAATCTTAAATCTCAGCCATTCAAACCCTTTTTAACTTAAGCTTGCAAGAATTAAATGAAAATTAGGTTGGGAGGCTATAAATTGCCACTTTTCCGTCATATTTCAAGCATCCCTCACTCCAAAAATCCCTTAAGCCCTTAGCCTAGTCATTCCATCCCTCCACCAAGGAGAATAAAGAGCCATATGAAATAATTCAACCTAGGTTAAGCTTAACCCAACCCAATCTATAGCCTCCTGAGACATTAAGATCTCTATCCAAGTCACTCAATCTAATCCTTGCGATACTACTGTTCATCCAGCCGCCCAATCTTCAATCAACTTCATCAAATCTTAGCATTAGCATTGTGCAACACTTATTTCCTTCTCAAACCCCTTTTTCATCAAATTTATCATTTCTGCATTGCATTGCATCTTACACTCAGTCAGTATAAATGTATACTCTATAGCTTACTGACTTAGTCGGATCCCGCCCACTAGAAATTTTGATTGACTGGTTATTTCCTTTGGCAAGTGGAGGGGTTAGGGTAAATTTATCTATCTCGAACCTAAGCATGTCATAAGCAAGGTGTGCCGTATCGGTATCGGTTGGTGTAACGGTAATCTCCCAAACCGATACGGATACGGGGGCGTAACGGCGATACGGGGGCGTAATGGCCCGTAACGGCGCAATTTTTTTTTTTTTGCTAAAAAAATATGAAAAAATATGGATTAAATCCAAAATATTCTAAGCATTCCAAATATGCATTCATTTATAAATTGGAACATGTTTATGGTGGTGTAACGGTCCACTCTTTGGTGAGAAGTTGTATCGGACTGTCTGATGAATTTATGAACCAGATAACCTGAATTTGACTTAAATATTTAATTTATATACTTAATAACTTGATATCATTTCTCCCAATAGTTCTTTGTAGATGGCGTTGCCAATTTGGGGCTAACTTGGAGGACCAATCTTATACACCAAATCAGCCTCAAATTCATGCAATTTATTGTCATTATCCCACTTATGAATTGGTGGACATTTATTGGATAGTGAATCATGAAAAAAAAATCAAAAGTCCCTATTTTAAAATATTTAAAATAAAAGTCCAAAATTAACAATTAAAAACTATTCAAACAATTTGATTTTGGCATCGTGAGTTAGCAATTGCAGTCCATAATTTAATGGCTAAATTTTAAGTTAAATAGTCTCGTGTACAATTTTTTAATGCTCGAATTAGGCGGGACTCGAATTGTGAAGTGTAGCACACGTGTCAAAGTTTTTGGGCTCCACCTGTGATGAATGTGTTATATCCACACCATCCATCCATTTTGTCAAATAATTTTAGGGCATGAGCCCAAAAATGAGGCACATCCAAAGCTTAGGTGGATTGCACCATAAGAAATAACAATAATTAAATGTTCACCATTAAAAATTTATTGGGGGCTACAAAAGTTTTAGATTAAGCTGACATGTGTGTTTTCTCTTCATCCACGTCAGTGTGACCCAATTAATAGGTTAGATTGAAAATAAACATTACAGTGGACCTTAAGAAATTTTTAATGGTGAGCGTTCTATAACCACTGTTTCCTATGGTGTGGTCCACCTGAGATTTGGATATTATTAATTTTTCAGATCCTGACCTAAAATGACGTGGCAAAATGGATGGACGACATGGATAAAATATTATACATCATGGTGGGGGCCCACTCCGGTCTAATCAGATCAGATTGGATGAAAATAAACGTTACCGTGGGCCCTGCGAATTGTTTAACGGTGAAAATATTATCTCCACTGTTATTTTTGGTGTGGTCCAGATGACTTTGGATATAATTCATTTTTTGGGTAGTGCTTTAAAATGATCTCTGAAAATAGATGAACGATGTCGATGTAATAAATACATCACTGTGGAGCCCATATAACTTTGATCTCTTTGAACCGTTCGTACAACTCGGAGCTCGAGGAGTGTCAGCGTGACACGTACCTACAGCTAGGCAGCTAGCTGGTGCGCGGTACGCGTGAAAAAAAAAAA
>JAJHSJ010000016.1:1592288-1673877 GCA_021015155.1 Magnolia officinalis | reverse complement strand
AATAAACACGGGCGTTCTAAGTCGAGGAAGAAGTCCAAGGGACCGAAAGATAAAGATGGGTGTTGGCATTGCGGCAAGAAGGGGCACATGAAACGTGATTACAAGGCGCTTAAGAAATAAGAAGGAAGCTCTCAAGGCGGGAAAGATTCAGTGAATCTATCTGAGGAGAGTGACACAGAGGCATTGATCTTGTCTTGATGCGAGGAATGAATATTGGCTTATAGACTCGGGTGCTTCATTTCATGCCACTTCATGTAAGGAAGTTCTGCGTAACTATGTATCAGGTGACTTCGGGAGAGTCTACCTGGATGATGATGAGCCGTGCAGTATTGTTGGAAAGGGAGACGTTCATATAATTCAGAAAGACAAAACAACGTTGAAATTGAAGGATGTCAGACATGTACCAAGTTTGAGAAGGAATCTGATCTCATTAGGGCAGTTGGCCGATATCGGTTATGTGACGACATTCACCAGTGATTCTTGGAAGATCACAAAAGGTGCCTTGGTGATATCTTGAGGCAAGAAAGAAGGTACTTTGTACGTGACTTTAGGATCGTATAGTTCACTCGTAGTCGCATCAACTGGAGTGAATGGGCAGTTATGACATCAGAGGTTGGGACATATGAGTGAGAAAGGGATGAAAGTGCTATTGTCAAAAGGGAAGCTACCAGGGCTGAAGTCTATTGACTTGGAATTCTGCGAGGACTGCGTGTATGGAAAGCAGAAGAGGGTAAGCTTTAAGAAGACAGGACGCGCTCTAAAGACACATCTGTTGGAGCTTGTACACACTGATGTGTGGGGACTGGCATAGGTATTATTTCTTGGTGGCTCATGTTATTTTGTTAATTTTATTGATGATGCTAGTAGAAAATGTGGGTCTATTTCTTAAAGCATAACTCTGATGTATTTGATGTATTTAAGAAGTGAAAAGTTATGGTAGAAAATGAGACAGGTAAAACAGTAAAATGTCTCAGATCTGATAATGGGGGAGAGTATTGTGATAAGAAGTTTGATGAGTATTGTGCAACAAATGGAATCAAACATCAGAAAACGATTCCAGGGACACCACAACAGAATGGTGTGGCTGAGCGCATTAACAGGACCATCCTTGAGCGCGCCAGGAGCATGAGGTTACATGCAGGGTTGCCCAAGACCTTTTGGGCAGATGCTGTGAATACTGCCGCATATCTCATCAATAGAAGTCCCTCAGCACCATTGGATGGTGCGCCACCCAGAAGAAACGTGGACTGGAAAAGAAGTGAACCTTGCACATCTCTGAGTGTTCGGTTGCACATCATATGTTCACATTGATGCAGAGCACAGAAACAAGCTGGATGCGAAGTCTAGGAGGTGCACGTTTATAGGCTACGGGCAGCATGATTTTGGTTACAGGTTTTGGGATGCAGAAAATAGGAAATCATCAGAAGCAAGGACGTAGTCTTCAATGAAAAGTGATGCATAAGGACAGTGTGCAGGAAAATAAGGCTAAAGAAAAGGAATTCGTAGAGTTGGAAGAGTTAGCGGACACGGGTGTTATAACGTCACAGGATGATCATGCACAGAGCATTATGAGGCAGAGCCACATACACCGGTTGTGAGGAGGTCTACTCGGGAGGGAGACCCACGGTCCGATATTCACCTCCTTACATTATCTACTGCTGACAAATAATGGTGAGCCAGAGTGTTTTGAAGAGGCATTATAGTCAGATACACGGGTTAAGTGGGAGCAGGCCATGGATGAGGAGATGGACTCTCTTGAGTCTAATCGTACATGGGAGTTAGTCACTCTACCTAAGGGTAAGAAAGCTCTTCATAACAAGTGAGTATACAGATTAAACGAGGAGCACGATGATTCGAAATGGTACAAGGCTAGACTGGATGTGAAAGGGTTTCAACAAAAGGCAGGTATCGATTTCACTGAAATATTTTCACCTGTGATAAAAATGTCTACGATTCGCATGGTCTTAAGTATAGTGGCTACAGAGGACTTACATCTAGAGCAGCTAGATGTTAAGACAACCTTTCTTCATAGGGACCTTGAAGAAGAGATATATATGCATCAGCCGACAGGATACGTGGCACCAAGAAAGGAGAACAATGTGTGTAGACTAAAGAAGAGTTTATATGGCCTGAAGTAGGCCCCGAGGTAATGGTACAAGAAGTTCGACAGTTTCATGTCGGGAAACGGCTTTAGGAGATGTCATGCAAACCACTGTTGTTACTTGAAGAAGTTTGATATGTCATACATCATTATTCTTCTGTACATTGATGATATGCTTGTGGCCGGTTCAAGCATGAACGGCATCTCAGATCTCAAAAGACAACTGTCTAGAGAATTTGTCATGAAGGATTTAGGAGCTGCAAAAGAAATCCTAGGCATGAGGATAAAGCGTGACTGGAAAAACAACAAACTAGTTTTGTCACAGGCAGAGTACATAGCCAAGTTACTTGACCGATTCAATATAAGAGGTGCTAAGCCGGTTAGCACTCTATTAGCCAATCACTTCAAGCTATCTAAGGAGCAAGGGGCAAAGACGCAGGAGGAACGGGACTACATGGCTAAACTCCCATACGTGTCAGCTATTAGGAGTCTCATATATGCTATGTTGAGCACGAGGCCAAACATTGCTCAAGCAGTGAGAGTTGTTAGCAGGTTCATGAACAACCTTGGGAAGGAACATTGGGAAGCTGTGAAGTGGATCCTTAGATATTTGGTAAGTACTGAGGATGTAGGGCTGTGCTATGGTGGATCGAAAATCAAGCTAGAAGGCTACGTGGATTCAGATATGGCAGGAGATATTGATAGCAGGAGAAGCACTACAGGTTATGTCTTTACTCTGGGTAGTGCTGCAGTCAGTTGGGTCTATCAGTTACAGAAGATAGTATCTATCAGTACGACAGAAGCAGAATATGTTGCGGCTACAGAAGCATGCAAGGAGATGGTGTGGATGCAAGGTTTCATGGAAGAGTTGGGTAAGAAGCTATCAGATTGCAAACTGTACAGTGACAGTCAGAGTGCAATACACTTGGCCAAGAATTCAACCTTTCATTCAAGGACCAAGCATATTGCCATCAGATATCACTTCATACGTTCGTTACTGGAAGATGGATCGATTGCTCTGGAGAAGATTCATACAAGTGAAAATCTTGCGGATATGTTGACCAAGGCGGTCATACGAGAGAAGCTGAAGCTCTGTTCAGCTTTGATTGGTTTTCAGGCTTGAAGACGGGGAGGTGGTGCACTCTGGATGAAGAAGACAAAAGTTTATGGCGATGTGTCTCTAAGTGGGAGATTGTTGAGAAGTGGAGCTACATGTGTGGATTTCGTGTCGCAAGTCCTTTCGCAATTGGGATGCGAAAATGAGTTTCGCGGATTTCGTGTCGCAAGTCTTTTCGCAACTGGGATGCGGAAAGGAGTTTCGCGGATTTCGTGTCACAAGTCCTTTCGCAACTGGGATGCAGAAAGGGAAGTTGCCAAAACTATAAATTGGGGTCCCTAGGGCTATTCTAGGGTTAAGGTGAATATTGGAAAATATTTCTAAGGTGTGGGCAAGGGATTTTCTCTGTACTTCCAAGGGAGAGGTTAGTATATTGCCTTGTAATCTTCGTTCTTCATAGTGGAAGTTTGCATCCGTGGTTTTTTACCTTAGATTGGGGTTTTTACATATATATCTTGTCTTGTGGTTTGTTTTAGATTTCTTTGATATATTTCTAGTTTATATTTCTTCCTGTTTATCGTTTGTGGGTGAGGCCTGAGAATGAATCTAGGCTCACTGCATTATTGGCGTGCTGCGCAACAGAGCTTCTGATCTGAGCTTCAGTGTGAGTTCATTCTTCATGAAGTTAACAACCTAGAACATGCCTATCAAGTGGGTGCAAGAACTTGAACGGTATCTAAAACCGCAATTCATGAGGCGATTCAACTCTTGTGAATCCAACATCGGGGCCACTCCCTAGGGAGCTAAGCCTAATCTTGGGGGTCAATCTAAAGCCCCAATTAGTACTCAACCCAACAACAGAGATATGAGGAACAAATGTCTAGCTAGTACCAATTCGAGGGGAGGTGAGCACACGTGGTATTACAATTGCCAAGGATATGGTTTGTTAAACAACCAATTGATCTAAAGGCTAGAGCTTTTAGAGCAACTGGTTGTTTGACATGGTATCAGAGTGAATGGTCGAGTGTTCGAATCTTGGGAGCAACAAATATGCATCCGTTAATATATTCTTGCCTAGTATGTTCCTGTGCGGAGTTGTTGGAGTGTTAAGTCCCTTGATATACTTAAATGTCCTTGGAATATCGGTAAGGTAAGGGTCTAGCTAGCTGCCTTGCATTCTCAAACCTTTGTATATAGCCCTTCGTTCTTCCCCTCTTTAAGGGTAAAATTCTTACAATCTTTTTAATGCTCTTTGTTTCCCTTCCCTTTCTTTGCCCTATCACCATTATTGTTATTTGTGAGAGAGATACTGTAATGACTATACAATAGGAAAACATCATCATCTACAGATCTTCTTCTTTTTTCTTTTTATTTTGGGTTGACTTGGGTTGTTTACTTCTTGTTTCTAACTGTGTCTAGCTTGACATGAATTCGATGTAGTAGCATATGTAAAAGGTAAATTACATTTGTTTTTCTAACTTTGGGTTGGGTTGTTTCCCTTGCATTTGTAGACTGGAACATCGCATTACATCTTCAAGGAGATTGCTTGTTCCTTACATCATACATCGTTGAATGTGTCCAACCACCACGCAACATTATCCAGCATGCAAGTTGGTTTATTTCATGCTTGTTGATCTATCAGTGGTTTTTTTTATTCTTTGCTTTTTTTCCTTTTTGTATCTGTTATGTGATTTTGTATTTGATGTGGTTTCATCACTTTCTTATGAGTTCTAAATTCACCATCCCTTTTCCTAGTATATCTCATTTTGTGGACTTCTAGTCTAGACCATGTTTATAGATGCACTACAAGAAAATAGGCCTTTAGCCACAATTTTTAAGCTTCAGTTGAAAAAATAGAGGCTAAATGTGTTTTTAGCCTTGGTTGCTAAGGAACTGAGGCTAAAAGTTCATTTTTCGCCTCAGTTGCAAAGAAATCGAGGTTAAAAGTCTACTTTTTAGCCTCAGTTGCACAGGAACCGAGGCTAAAAGTCTACTATTTTGCCTTATTTACATAGGAACTGAGGCGAAAGGTCTACTTTTTAGCTTCAGTTGCATATGAATCGAGGCTAAAAGTTTACTTTTTAGCCTCAGTTGCATAGGAATCGAGGCAAAAAGTCTATTTTTTTAGCCTCAGTTGCATAGGAACCGAGGCGAAATGTCTAATTTTTAACCTCAGTTGTATAGGAACTGAGGCCAAAAGTCTATTTTTTAGCCTCGATTGCATAGGAACTGAGGCCAAAAGTCTACTTTGTAGCCTCAGTTTCATAGGAACCGAGGCGAAAAGTCTACTTTTTAGCCTCAGTTGCATAGGAACCAAGGCGAAAAGTCTATATATATATATATATATATATATGCCTCAGTTGCATAGGAACTGAGGCCAAAAGTCTACTTTTTAGCCTCAATTTTATAGGAACCGAGGCTAAAAGTCTACTTTTTAGCCTCCATTGCATAAGAACCAAGGCAAAAAGTCTACTTTTTAGAACCGAGGCGAAAAGTTTACTTTTTAGCCTCAGTTGCATAGGAACAGAGGCTAAAAGTCCACTTTTTGGCTTCAGTTGCATATGAACCGAGGCTAAAAGTCTACTATTTTGCCTCATTTATATAGGAACCAAGGCGAAAATTCTACCTTTTAGCCTCAGTTGCATAAGAACCGAGACAAAAAGTCTATTTTTTAACTTCGATGCTAAAAGTCCACTTTTTAGCCTCAATTGCATACGAACCGAGGCGAAAAGTCTATTTTTTAGCCTCAGTTGCATAGGAACTGAAGCCAAAAGTCACCAAAAGTCTACCTTTTAGTCACACAGACTAAATTGTGGAGCCCACTTCCCAAAATCAGATCAGATGATCTGTAATTTGTGGACACTTGTTTATTGAAATAGGACCATTAAATTTTTTTCATCTCAACCGTCCAATAAATGTCCATCAATAAGATAATCAGCTAATCAAGTGATTATAATTTTTGGTTGATGATACGTCTAAACTGATAACCAAAATATATGCACTTTTAATTTGACCTGGTTGTATGCCGGGTATATCATTTCTAAGTGCCTGCATATCATCCATCACACTCTGCCAGAGTATCACAGCTCTCCTCCCCATTAAATACTCCATTCCCCCAATTTCATTCGCCATTTTCCCTCTCTTCTCAGCTTCCTCAGAGAACGATGCAGCGACAAAAATCCACTCCTTCTTACAAAAACCCTCATCTGAAAACCCTAGCTCCGGCTCCTCTTCCTGTATTGAGATTCTCCAACGCCGCTGCCTGGCGCAGTTTTCGCCGAAGCAGCTAAAGCAGAACCCTTCCATTGCGGCGGAATCCGTTACTCCGACTGCAAGATACCTCCCGCCGGAGGTCTTTGGGACGGAGACTCCGTTGGAAAAGCCCTAGGGTCGGGTTCTCCCATCCAGATGTTCAGCAGATGGCGATGCTGGAGCTCGGACCCTCTCGAGCATAATGCAGAAACTATCCAAGGGAGAGGAACTTGAAAGATCGCATGATTGGTATGAATTTTCATTTCTTTAGTCGGTGATAGGGTTTCTGCTTTGAGATGATTGTAGATTTAGCGTTTCTGAAGGTTTGTGATTGTTTATGGGGGTTCATACATGCTGTTGAATTCGAATTTGAGTGCGGATTACAGAAATAGGAATTCATTTTAAATCTAGATTGTTAATATTGTTAGTTTGTTCACATGAATTTGATAACACCGATTTGAGATACGTCTGTTCTCACTGAAAACATGGAGGGCAAAATCGACTGGCCTCTAGAACATGAAGGTGTGCTGCAACATTTCTCAATTGCCAATGAATTCTTTGGCAACATTCAGATTGACATATGAGGTCTGCTCCTAAAGAATAATAGCACTGACAAAAAATCTTGGATCCGTCTTAGCATCATCCAATAAATCTTTGAAGGTCATTGTTATGAAGAATGGTCCAAGGCCTATTTCTTATTATAAAATAAATAGGCCAATATAGAGTGAGCTCTGTTCAGTCCAAATCAGATAGTTAGGTTATTTTATTTTATTTTATTAACTGTTTTCTTAGAGATATGGTCCATCCTGCAAAAAGATGGTTCTGATGGCTTTATTTAAGTGCCTCATTTGAGATGGATGAATGTGAAACTCCTCTTCCTTGTCATTAAGAGGGAGTTTAGGACCACTCAATTGGTGCCATTTAGAGTTATGTCACTAGTGTGAAAACTAGTGCTGGGATTCAACCTTTTCTTTGGCTCATTTAATAGACTTAGCAGTATGTTTGCAGAGACATCTGAAATAATATATAGTTTTATAGAGAAAGTTAGCGAATTGTATAGTGTTTTTGGTGTTTTCAATTGAGATGTTTATTTTAATTTGGCAATCACCTCTCTATGTTGTGATGGAATAGGGCCTGTCTCTCATCATTTGGATTTGATTGGGCAGTGATAAAATTCACTCTAGTTATTGGTGTTTCATGATTAGTTGCTTTCCATTTGTACAACTGCTCTCAAATTTTCATTCTAATTATCAAAATTAGAAATGTTTGTCCTATATTGAAATAAAAATCTGAGCCTTAATTTGAGGTGTGAGTTTTTAATCTGGTTAGAGCCTGAGTAGAGCCTCATGGAAAGTGCACTATTGCATTTGCTTTATTGTGGTCATCTCCAAAAGTAAAAATTTTGAAGGAAAATGCATACATTTTCTTTTTTTTATTTATTTTATTTCATTTGAGTAAGTTTTGCTTCTTATAATACTTGTACTAAGCTTTTAACTATGATTGTTTCCCTTTGATAAATCAGGTTATTTGCAAATACTGTGCCGAGTGAGAAGGATCCTCTGCTTGGAGTGAATTTGGAGAAAAATGTGGCTTTTAAGCAGGATGCAGCCCATGGTAGCATTTCAAATACCAACTGTATATTTGGAGTGGATCCACGTCAAGCCTCATATGTTTCAGAGAAGAAAAAACCATGTTTCTTTCTAAGAAATGGAGAAATCTTCTTTGCAGGTGTAATGCTTGCACATAATTCTATGTCCAAAAGGGCATTGGCTATCTAATTGATGAGGACTCAATTGAGGAATATGAAAAGGTGGTAAAGGAAAAGAGGAAGGAGAAATTGGAGCAACAGGAAGGAGTGGAGTTAAATTTTCTCAGCAAACTTGGTCATGTCCAAAAGATTGAGATTCTGAATGGTATTGCTGACATGAAGAATGAGCTCAGGTCCTTCACGGTGTGGGTTCTATGTTCCAAATTTCCTGTTTTTATATGTGATTCTGTCTGTAATTCTGAATTCTTATTTTAAAGGGGCCTACTATAGGGGAGGGCCACAAATTTCATTTTCTTTCATCTGAAATTTCTTTTTTATCAGTTTATGGTTTAGAGTGCATTTGGTTGCATCAAATATCATGAGATTTCATGATTAGGTGCAATCAAATGCACAACTAGTCAGAAAAGGGAAGTGCCATTTTTAGGTCTTCCATTTAATTAGTATTGAGAGTTTGCGGAGTTTTAGATCACAAGGATTTGAAATCAGTGTTGATATTACTTCAGATTACAGGTAATGCAGTTACATCTTTTTGAAAATTTTATATTTGGTGCTATTCGTTAGGGTTTTATAGGGGTGGGCCTCATATTAGTAGCTTAGGATGCTTATGAGTTATGAGTGTGAGGGTATTGAATCTGCTGGTTTTGCATTGGTCTGATGAAAACAGATGAGCTATGACATCTTAGCAAACAAGGTTAAGGCTGTCAGGAGACTCAGGGAGCTTTTGATGATGAAACTACCTCATAGGACATTTCCTGTCAAGGTAAATCCTGGACATGCATTTTTCTCTTACATGTTTGATTGTTTTATCGCTTAATTGTTGCTTAATGCCTTTTCTTTCTCTACTTGTATATTTTTCTTCTAATGTGATCATTTGACATAGCTGTTCTTAAGGGAAAATCCCGACACATTAATCAGATATATTGCATTTTTGCATACATGTATGGGTCATGCAGTTCAAACTTGGCAAGCTGACATTTAGTCAATTCATTTGCATAGGATGTCTTTTATATTCATGATACGTTGTTACTGGATTCCATGTTCAGCATTTGTGATTTTGTTGCCTAATCATTTAACTCTTGTTAGCTATGAGTAAAGAGAAAAAAAGGAACTCCATCATTTTAGCTTTTATGCAGTCATATTATAGAAAGAAAGAAAGAAAAACTTATTGTGACCCACTTGTAAGTTATATCATGATGCTTCTGCCATTTTTTTTTTTTTTTTTTTTTGTTGTTGTTGTTGTTGTTCATATATGTCTCTCCCTTTTCTTTCTCAATGTTATAATTCCAAAAGTCCTTTGGCATTGATGTTTGGGTCACAAGAGAATTTGTCCTCCTACAGGAGATTGAATAGATTCAACCTTCCAATATCAGAAGTTGTATTTTGATTTTTGTTGTCTGACATGCACTAAATCTAACAGATAAATTTTAAAAAAAGAAAGAAAGAAAGACATCTGCATAACCTGTCCAAGCAAATGAATCCAATGATGTTTCAGTCTTGAATCATTTTTTTTTGATGCATCATTTTCCACAGCCATGTTTTAGTTGCTCTCTATTAAAAGTAATGATTTTCATTGACTGATTATATGAAAATCTCGTAGGTGATAGTTTGATTGGTTTGGTTTGAGATATAACCTAATAGCCTATGTTATGTTATCTGTTGTTTCATTTACCTTCTTTTGGTGATCTTAGAACCAGTTCTAAAACCCAGACCCAACTCTTGGTTGTATGATCAGATTGGTTCTGGATTGGAACTGGCCGGCGAAGCAGCCGTATCACTATAACACCCAGTTAGTTGAGCAGAAACAATTTGTAAAAGAAAGAAAAAAAAAAACTATATCAGTCAAAGCTCATGCGCAGGACTTGAAAATCAGACAGTTTCACTATGCAAATAATGGAATACTTGTTATTTATTTATTTTTTCTATTTTTATGATCTTAGATTGAGCAGATTTTCAGGCTGAAATGAAACAGAGTTGGGTCTAACCAGATGGATTGGCGATTGGATCAAACCATCGCCCAAGTCCAATCTATGTTTTAAACCATTGCTTAGAATAATCTTAGGATGCCATTTAAACAGTTCAAAAAATAAACAAACAAATAAAATGAAGTACAGAAGGAAAAAAAAATTCACCTTGGGCTTCAAATGGAAAGCCAATGTCTGGTTCTGATCAATAAGTACAAACACTGCCTCAATTTCCAACTACGCAGAAGTCGAATTCTCATGCGAGTCTCAAAGCTGTGAGGTCAGTGTTATGAATGACTATACTGATCAAAGCATCATTTGTGAATGCTACTGGAAGTTTGGAGCCTGTAACATAATGTATAGTAGAGCTTGCAGCTGAATCTCCATAAGGCATCCTTTTTACTCCTGATACTGTTGCTAAATTTCAGGTATAGTTATCAATTTTCTGTTGTGTTTATCTCTACTCTCCATCTAGTCTTGCACACAACTTGAATTTTGTTATTTGCCATTATCATAATTGTTTATTGTATCCTGTCCTCACTGCTGCTTTCTTTTTCTTTGAGACTATATCCTACGCAGTCTCTTACTCATTTTCATTTTTTTTTCTTTGTTGGCTTTCTGAATCCATGGCTTCCTCTATCAATAATAAAGAAATTGTATAAACACTTTATTTGTCAGTGTCTGTTTTCCAACATTGCCAACTTGAGGCAAATTTACTTCTCAGGATATGTTAACGCTGTTGATATTGTGCAGAGTGTTCCTGGGTAAACACCACCACTGTTACAGTACTTTGGGACATTGTTAACTAGAGGAGAACTCAATGCCTTTGAATCTTTGGAATTATCCCGCCTGGTTGTGAACCAGAATAAAAAGAATGTTTTGGAGAATTGGTTGGCTGAGAACAAGCTTGAGTGTAGTGAGGAATTAGGGGATCTTGTGAAGGTTGGTTTGGAACTTTTCCTTTCCTAGTCACTCAAGCTATGTGGCAGTTTGTTTGTTTTGAAAACTTTAAATAGACCATTAATTGTTTTGTTGACTGTTGTCTTGATGGATGTTAAGTGGGTGAAACATGCACAGGTTCAATCATTGGTTGATTATAATATTGTTAGCTTTTGTTGATAGAAACTAGATTTAGCCTCGGTTATTGATAAATGATGTTAAAAATTGAATTTGGCCTCGGTTGATGCCAAAAGAGGCTAAATCCATCTTTAGTCTCGGTTTTGCCTCAGTTACCTAAACTGAGACTACAACTCCCGTGGCTAAAGGCTTTAGCCTCGGTTGTTGAGAACCGAGGTTAAAAATAGTTTTAGCTTCGATTGGAGGCAATTGAGGCTCAATTTGGATTTAGTCTCAGTTGGAAGCAATGGAGCCTAAAATTTTGATTTAGCCTCATTTTGAGAAAACTGAAGCTAAAAAGGTCTTTTAGCCTCACTTGAAGAAGCGAGGCTATAAAAGTTATTTTAGCCTCGGTTGCTAAAACTGAGGCTAAAGCCTTTAGCCACGGGGGTTTCAACCTCAGTTTGGATAACTGAGACAAAACTGAGGCTAAAGGCTTTAGCCTCAGTTTTTAACCTTTTTAGCCTCAGTTTTGAACCGAGGCTAAAGCCCCCTTTTCTTATAGTGATGTTTATTTTAATAATTCTCTGGATATTGACACAGGACCCAGAGAAATATAAATGTAGCTTCTTAGCCGCATTGACATGGATTAATCTTTCACCAGACACTTTTAATTGGAGTCTTTGTACTAAAGAAGGCTAATGCAAATTTTCATTGATTTACTTCTACAGATCCAAGCTAGATCTATCCCTCTACTTCTGGAAGGTAAAGATGTTCTTGGGGCTGCAAGGACAGGTTCTGGAAAGACCCTTGCATTTTTGATACCTGCAGTTGAGTTGTTGTATAACATTTGCTTTACTCCTCACAATGGAACGGGCGTTGTCATCATATTGCCCAACTAGGGAGCTTGCCATACAGGTTCATCTTTTACCGTCTTTACAAATTGTCAATAGAAGCGAAGAATTAAATTATGTCAACTTAAAATATGAAGTTTAGTGGTTTTTTTTTTTTTTTTTTTTTTTTTCCATTTATCGGGGCAAATCTTGCATGCAGATGAAATTCTTTCAGCTACCATCATGTGTTTTCTTCTGCATTTGGGGTGGATGTTGTTATCCACATCTGGGGTGCAAAGCAATGTCAATGGTTTTTGGCTTGTATTTACTCATTGTGTAATTTTAATTGCTATTCAGGAATCATTGGTGGATTTGATTCTGTGGTTCATCTTCAGATCTTATATGATTGTGTAGATGATGATTTCCAATGCTTGGTGTTCTTTTACTGCAGAATCCATAGTTATTAAGATATCTACATAATACCATATGATCTATAGATTGTAGCGGCCTCCCTTCTCCGCTACACTTGCAGAAATGCAGTTAGTGCTGCTGTTGTTGCCTGTTATATTAAATGCAGTAACAGTTATGAGATGTGCATATATTTTCACATGAAATTATGCTGTTACCACTTGGTTAGTAACTAGCTGGGTATTCATTTGACATGAGTGGTTGTGCATGCAAGAAAATTGTATTAGCTGACCACCCTGCATGATAAATTTTATTGTGAGAGAGGTGAGAAAGGCAGCTAGTAAAAAAAGAGCCTAGGCCTGGGAAAGCTGCTGCCAATTGACATAACCTTTTTGTTCCTGAAAAGAAAATAAAAGAGAAGGAAAAAAATAATTGAGATGAGTCCAAACGGTTGGAGTTTTTTTTTTTTTTTTTTTTGGAAGAGTAATCAAGATTTTATTAAAGAAACAAGAGTGTAGTGCAACATGTGGCAGGTCCTACCATACAATGAGAAGGGAAGGACCTACTAGATCATGAAGCCCAAACATGCCAACCACACTCTTCTGAATTTGAATTATTTCATTACTGATTCTCCCGGGAGCATTGCTGTGGCGAGGCGGGAGCAAGTATCCCTCATGCAAGCGCGGCGGAAGATGAGAATTGCTCATTATGGAAGAACGCCTGCAAAGATTTAAGGAAAAGTGACGCAGGGATGAATGTGATGAGGATAACTACTCTGAATCCACGGAGCTTCTCTGGACTCCTCACAGAGAGTTCTCAAATCCACGAGGAAAGAAAGCAGGAAATAGAAATAAATTCTAATAAATTCGAACTTGATTAATTAATGACTAAAAGTGAGTTCACAACCCTTTAAATAGGGGTACCAAGCAATGGGAAAGAAATCAGAATCAAACTACAACTAAAACTCCTAGAATCTGCGACTTACTATAAATAGTAAACTTACTATTTATAGACGGTTGTGATGTCTACTAGTGCGCAAGGTTTTCGGCCAAAAATAGTAAGTGTCCTATTTGGATTCACCAAACCGTTCTGCTAATTATTCTAAGCTCTTTTCACGTTGGGCGTAACTCCTAAAGCCCGACGGATGAAGAGTTATAATCAAACTAAAACTTACTATTTATAGTAAAAACGAAATTAAAGCAGGGAAACGACCGTCGATCCAGGGGTTTTTCGCAATTCCGGGCGTCGCAACCCGGCATAGCCGGGTTGGTTGGCTAAAGTAGCTCGTTCTACCCCAAAATCATATATTTTACGTCAGGTAACTCATTCCGGATTGCGAGATACGCCTGATCTAAGGTCTGACGGTCTAGATCACTTCTGTCGTCGACCGGGCCTTTTCTAATCCATCTTGGCCATGAAACTGTCCGCAACCCATTCTACATCAGAAAGCAGCTCAAATTGACTCTTCTTTGATGGCTAATGCTACTCAAGAGCAGAAGAGATGTAGCTTCATTACACTCAATTCAAGTATGGTTTGCACCAATTTAAGAGACTGTACATTATCATTCAATTTTCTTCTTTGATAAATCTTTGGGTTTTTCATTTTCCGCGGATCCTTTGTATGTTGCTTACCATGGTGAGGAATGGGGAGTTCCCATCCATGACAAGTGAATCTCTCTCTTGCTCTCATATATATAAGACTGGAGTGAGACTGATTAGGCATTTCAATGTGTTGCAGGATGTTGTTTGAATTGCTTGTCCTAACATGTGCACAAGTTGGGATGGATTGGACTTCTATCTTGAGAAAACGCCATGATTTGAGGTAGTTATTATTGTAATGGAAAGTTAAAAAATTAAAAGAGAGAGAGAGAGAGATAATGAATTCATGGAAAGAAATGTTCTTTATCATTAGGGCTGCTTTCGCTGGGTATGATGAAGAAATCGTTGCCAACTTCACAGAAAGACAAATAACATCAGTGGCCACAGATTGCAACCTGGATTTAAACAAGGTTCGAGGTGCTGTCAACAATACTAACAGAATCCTCCAGGTCAGATTGTTGATTGGACCTGATTTTATTCAAATGATCTTGATAATCCATTTGATAGGCTATTGATCGGATGGCTAGAATGGTCTGATTTGTGTTCTTTGCACTTAATAGTGCCCTGTATCCATATGGTCAGAAAATCAGACCGTCCATTATGTCTGGTGCACATATCATTGGCCAGATTGAAAAAAAAAAAATCGCACCAATCAGATGATCCAATTCATCTGTAAGTTGTGGCCTTCTTTTTCATTATTCATCCATTCCCAAGCTAAGGATGGGATGGTTAAGATTGCATGATAAAATGAATTCTCTTATGATGGGCCCTAACAAAGAGATGGTTCAGATTGTTGATTGGACCTTCTTTTTTAAATGCATGTTCCGCCTGACGAGTGAACTGGTGTGATTTTCGAGCCTGTCTATTTATTAGCGTGGACTGCTTGATGTATGCTCTAATGCTCTCTGCAGGTTGGTGAATGCGGTCTCATGAGTAGGTCTACACTATTAATGAAATTCAGTAAAAATATAAATTTTTTAGTTTTTCTCCTTGAATCAATTTGCTTTTGGAGATAAGATGAAATTGATATAAAATACATAAAAAAGGAAGCATTGTCCAATTTGAATTTCTGATGCATAGGAGTAGAAACATATGAAGCTATTGCTGATTCTCTTTTTATTGGTTTTGGTGATCGGTTTGAAACTGCATACGGTGACAGTGGGATGAAAGCAGGTTCTTGAGTTGCATGCTATGATGCTTATGATGCAGTTTTATCCTTAAAGAAAAAGGGAAAAAAATTCTGTCCACATATAAAAAAATTTCCATAGCTACATTCCTCCATCTGCTAGTTATAGATATATATTGGTTCCTTTTATTTTATTTTAAATTTGTTTTTTGTTATTTTATTTTGTTTTGTAAACTTTTGTCTCTGCGTTGATGACTGAAGGTGGAGCATTTGGGATGAAACATGGTAGCCTAGAGGGGGGCTTTGCTGCTTCATATGGGGATGGATATGGACTTCATTCGGTATGACTATTTTGCAAGAAATATTTATGACTAAAAATTTAATTTTTAGATAGTGTAACTTAGATTATGAGCGTACATACTATTTTATTAGTTGACCTCTACGCATGGCAGGGTGCTGCTGACAAAGGTCCTTTATATGGCATGAGTTTTGGTTCTTGGGGTGCCTTTGAGAAGTCTTGCCTTAGGCGTCGCTGAAATCCGTTGCTTTTTTTTTTCCTCCTGCTTTTCCTTGTGTCTCAATCTGAAAATTTTCTGTCCATTATGTAACCTTTCATTCTCAGGATGCTTGTAAATAGAGCTGGTTGTAAATAATTTATAGGTTGTGTTTGAATGCTAATTTAAGCCCATAAAGGTCTTCTGATATAGAAGATTCAACCTAGCAGAATTTTTAATTGTTTCTTTTCTTTTCTTTTACATTGTAAACGATTTACCGGCATTTTTTTACACCTTTTACCGACGTTTTTTCAATTTCTAATCTGCACTTGGTACAGCTTTGACGGCGTTTGTTGTTACTTTTAGCAGCGTTTGTGACAAATTTTACTTGCATTTCTCATACTTTATCGGTGTTTTTAAAGTTTTAGCAGCGTTTCTCATACCTTTTAACAGACGTTTCTCAATGATTTTACCAGGTGTGTTTAGCATTTTTAGCAGCGCTTCGTAGAGTTTTAGCAGCGCTTTTACAGTTTTTACTGGTAGCCACCAGTAGCGCTGATAAGCGCCAGTGGAAGTACCTATAGTTAGCGGCGGCCATAAAAAACGCCGGTAAAAAAGTGCGACCGCCGATAGCGACGCCCTCTTTTAGCGGCACGTGTCCGACCACCAATAATTCTTATACCGGTGGTTTTTGGGACTTTTAGGGGCGGTTTTGATCGCCGATAAAGCCTATTTTTCATGTAGTCTCTCTCTCTCTCTCTCTCTCTCTCTCTCTCTCTCTCTCTCTCTACATTTCCTATCTGAAGTCAGTGGAGTTTGCAAAGTACGGCTAAGGATCTTTTTATTTTTACTTGCCTATCATGGGTTATGCGAAGTATGGTTAGATATATAATGCCAGAATTCTATTGAATTCCTTTAAAAATCATAAAATTTCGTAAAGTAAAGACCGCATGTTATGCAGGAAGAAGAGGGTGCTAACCCCTTCCTCTTCTATCACCGAAACCCTTGGAATCGATGGTCACAAATCAACTGCAGAAGTCACATAAATCCAAGAACTTCACAAAGCGATTCTATGGTTTCTAGCCGATCGCAGATTCTAAGCTTTATTTGGCTAGTAGAGACTTTAAAAATCAAACACATTTTCTACATCTGAGTTAATTCAACACCTCATTCTGCATAACTAATAAGTAGAAGTGAAAGCAACGACCGCTCACAGAGTGAGAGCATTTATAGGCCAACATATGACAAACAACTAATATACATTTTGTCATTTAATAGGCCATGATTGTCTATGTGTCCAGATGGTTATCTCCATATCAGCAGAAAAGAGAAGTGGTTACGAAGATCTCTCATCACAACTGTTTTCAAGGTTTTATAAAATAAAAGGAAGATCCAAGAACTCTAGGCCCTTGCCAACCCAACACACATCTAATCAAATGTAGAGTGCATGCTGCCTATCAATTTTATCACATATCTTATCTTAGCATAGGACAATCCATCCATGCTACTACGTTAGACTGGTCGACCGGTCTTAGATTAAGAGAAGTGTAATACCGTCCATCTATCCTACTATGCTTGGCCAACTTTGACTAAGAGTAGTATAATCCCCTTCCATCTATGATGAGCTCTGGATCGCAAGTAAGGCTTTACTTTTTTACTTTCATTAGTGTAATTCTCTTCATCTATACTCTCGTCTCTAGATTAAAGAAGACTTAGATTTAGGACCTCGCCATCTACGCTGTAGATGATAGATCACAAAGGAATTATCTCTTATTTGTTTGCTTTTACTTCATCAATATAGCTCATTTTACCCATGTATTGTATGTATCAAATCGCCTTTGCTATCATGGTAAGAAAAAGTTCATTTATTCGATAGACAAAGAACTCGTTAGAAGGATGAGTCATCCCTGATGTAAATTGCTTAATTGCATATATGAGTGGTTGAATAGACAACCAAATTGCTTCAGTTCTCGATCAAATGACTACTCAATCCCTCTATCTGGGCGCTGGGGTCCAAGGCATTCAAACGTTGGAATCAAGTTATAAAAGGTTCTGGCATGTCTGACACTATATACACGCACGCATGACCAAATTTCAATCCAAACAATAACATACACTTTATAACTTGCCGATCGAGCAAATGACATTGACAACGTTGTCCTGCAAGTATATGACTAAGTGTAGCAACTGAATGGTACCATTCCTGCATGTGAAATTCAAGTCTATTTGCACATAGTAAAATGAATCAGCCTTGACATCATTTGCAAGATGCTGGACATTCTTTATGCGGGACTCGGTGAGAGCATGACCTGGTCCAGAAATCACCAAGGGCTTGCTATATCTAAAAAAATAGATGGTTAAGAGGGGAAAAAGACCAATGCAAATATTAAAAATAAAATAAAATCAGCTTGGATTGCTTGACACTTCTTTTTATGAGAACAAGTGAAGAAGAACCAGTAGGTGATTCTATCTACGGATCTTCACAATCCCTTACAATATCATTTTCACATTTGTATGTGACAAAACCAACTCAAATTTCCTGTGCCCCGGCCCCCAAAAGTTCGTGGTCGGTAGGTCTGTGGGGCTTAAAAGATGACCGTGACAAATCAATTCCGTTCATAAGTTTCTCAAGTTCACGATAGGACAGGAGTCTAAAAATCAGGCAAATTCAGAATTCAGGTGGGTCACACCGCACAAAACAGCAAGAAGGAAAACATCCACAGCTGAAACCTTACTAGAACCAACCATGATTTTTTATTTGCCATCCAAACTGTTCATAGGGTTATTATACCACTCATATAAACTGTCCGAAGCAATATTATCTTGATACAAAGCTTCTGCGGCTCCACAAAATTTCCAATGATGGGCATTCAATCCCAGTTATTTCATGTGATGTGGCTCACCCAAGTTTTTGATCTATCTATTTTATTTTTCTATCTTGTCGCAATCTTGAGAAACTGATGAATGAAGTTGATTTGTTATAAGCATTGTTGTGGGCCACACACAACTTCCAACTACAAGAAATGGCTGGGGTACCAAGCAATTTAAGTCCCAACAAAATGGGCAATCTCTCTCATTCTTTCTGCATGTGTCGGACATAAAATATAGTATGTCTTGTTTCAGTGGGGGCTCACGTGATCAGTAATATAATAATAGAAACTATTCATTTATCATGGAAAAACACCTACACATAATCAATATAAGTGAGGCCAAAACACAAAAGTAAAGGTCAAAACCCAAAAAAAAAGAAAAAAAAAGGACATGTATTTATGTGATTCGGCAACATGCATACTTTAGAAGTAGTGATATAAAACTTTATTCTTCATTAGATAATAGAAACAAAATACAAAGTTTACCTCTTTTCACCTATATAAGAAATCCCACACTAACAAATATTTAGAAAATGAAATAATAAAATAATGTCAACTCTCTATACATGCTTCTCTATATATAGACCATAAGAGAGAGAAAATCAATCACAAAAAATCAGGAGAAATATGTTTCACAAATGATTCTACGTATGTACACAAGCACACAAAAATATTCTTGCACCCCGTTGGGGAGTTCCAAGTAAATCCAAGATGTGTTTATATATACTTTGTTTTAAAGACCGGCAACCACAAAATATGGGCAAATAGTAGGTGAGGTCGGAGCCCTGCTACAGCCAAGTTAGTAGGTCCAAGCTAGGTAGGTTGGGCTACCTGGCCCATTGCCACCCTCATCTTCAAGTGACTTTTTTGGATCAACCTGAAAAACAGGTCCATCGCATAGCTTTCTGTATATGGCACATATGTCAAAGATTGAAGCCATTCATCAAGTATGGTGAGAGATGAATATCCAATTTGCAAAAATCAGGGTAGGATAATCATCAAATGAGTCACACGTGTATGTCAAACATCAGCTATATGGTGTGCATTTGTAAGATCTTGGACATTCTTTAATTAGGTAGGACTCACTGTGAGCATGATGCCACTGAAATCATTAGATCCTGTCATCAAATAGGCCACACTCTTGCAATAAAAATGAATGGTTAATATTAAATGCAAAAAAAAAAAAAAAAAAAAAAAAAGTCATAGGAATGAAATGAAAAAGAAGAGAGACTTTTTTGAATTTTTTTTTTTTTTTTTTCCGGCCATGAGACTCAAATACCCAAAGTCTACAAGCATTGCTAACCCAACCAACATCACATCAAATAACAAATAAGAACTTCCCACATGCACCTGCAACTTTGCTCCCATCCCTCCAAACAGTACCCTCAGTGCTAGGAGCTGCAGCATCCCCCCACCAAGAATGCCTGCTCTGATGTTCTTGGTGGGGTATGGTGGTGTTGTTGAAACGTCCAAACCAAATGGACGGTTCAGATGCTACAGTTTTTCATGGCATTAGCCACACATTATGGCTAATGAGGGCATAATGTAGTTAATGAGGGCATTCGTGTCTTTTCACATTGGTGGGAAAAGTCTATATAAGGAGTGCTTGTAGTCTATTTGGAATCAACTCAGTGAGCTTGTGAGTAATATAAAAAATATATAGCAAAAGTTCCTCTTCTCTTCTCACGTGTCCAGTGAGTCTAAATCATAGGCTTTGTAAAGCCAAAAATAGTTTTGGCTAGTACAACCAACAAACTGGTATCAGAGCTAGACGATCCTGTGGGACCAAGTATAATTTGAAGGTGCAGATCGTGTGATCAAGGTGTTGCCACTGCTACATCAAGAAAAATGTGTTGTTGTTGATCCGTGGTGTGAAGAAGTGATGGCGTCCTCGATCCAACCGCAAATTCCAAAGTTATCTAAGGATAACTATGAAAACTGATGCATCCAGATGAAGGCTTTGTTTGGATTCCAAGATCTATGGGATATCGTCGGTGATGGGTATGTAGAACCCACAACGGAGCAAGAAGCCTCCTATTCTGCCTAATTTGATCTTCAATGTGTATTACATACCAAACATGAAAAGTAACATCCTCAGTAACGGCCAACTCCTTGAGAAGGGGTATGTCATACACATGGAAAACCATTCTCTCTCTATAGGAGATGCACACAACAGACTTGTGGCTCAAGTCCATATGGCGAAGAATCACATGTTTCCGCTCCATATTAACACAAAGGTTGAGAAATGCCTCTATGGACTCGTGAGGAATGATTCATGGAGATGACATCTTCGCTTTGGGCATCTCCATTTCAGTGGCCTTAAACTCTTATCCCCATCAAGCATGGTGCATGGCTTGTTGGCTATTGAAGTTCCAAAACATGTGTGTGAGGCGTGCACACTTGACAAGCAACAAAGGAATTCCTTTCCAAGTGGAGTATCCCGAAGAGAAAGAGAACCATTGCAGTTGGTTCACACTGACATCTGTGGACCATTGGAGCCAATCTCTCTTGGAGATAATAAATACTTTATTACCTTCATTGATGATTTCAGTAGAAAATTATGGGTGTATGTAATCAAAGAAAAATCTGCTGCTTTTACTATTTTTAAAAATTTTAAGGCCCTTGTTGAAAAAGAAAGTGATCTTAAAATCAAAACCCTTAGATCTGACAAAGGTGGAGAGTACACCTCAAATGCCTTTCGAGAGTATTACAGAGATCAAGGAATTAAGCAACAACACACTGCAACCTATACACCACAACAGAATGGAATTGCGGAACGGAAAAACCATACCATTCTCGACATGACAAGGACCGTGCTGAAGAAGAAAAGTCTAACGAAGAATTTTTGGGTAGAGGCAGTTGCATGTACTGCCTATCTGCTCAATAGATGTCCGACCAAGAGTATCAGATTCAAGACACCGCAGGAACCATGGAGTGGATACAAGCCAAGCTTGGCGCACCTAAGGATCTTTGGGTGTGTCGCCTATGCTCAAGTTCCAGAAGCAAGAAGAAGGAAGCTTGATGATCGTGGCGAGAAATGCATCTTCATCGGCTACAGTGAAGTATTAAAGGCGTACAAGCTCTATAACCCACTAACTAACAAGGTGGTGGTAAGTAGAGGTGTTGTATTTTGCGAGGAAGAAGCTTGGAAATGGAACGAGGAAGAAGCCCGAAAATGGAACGAGGAAGATTCGGCCAAAGAAAATCAATTCGAGGTTGAAGAACATGAAGAAGAGAAGCATGAGAACCAGGAGTAGACACCTGCAACACCGTCTTCCACCGAAACGTCTGCACGCAGAAGTCCAGTGATACGTTCCATCTCCTCTGGAAGTATTCCATCAAATCAAAATTCAGCCAGCACGTCATCATCCAGTTCTCCTTCACCATTGATTCCTATCAAAATGAGGAGCCTCAACGATATATACGCCGAAACTGAGGAAGTAAATTTGTTATGCTTGTATGCAGACTACGAGCCTCTTACATTTGAGGAGGCTATAGAAGAAGATTGCTGGAGTACGGCTATGGAAGAGGAGATCCAGGCCATTGAGAAGAACCATACATGGAATCTAACTTTACTTCCTCAAGGCCAAAGAGCTATTAGCGTCAAGTGGGTGTACAAGATCAACCGAAATGCTAATGGTGAGATCGATCGCTATAAGGCAAGGCTCGTAGAAAAAGGCTACAAACAGAAGTACGGGGTGGACTATGAAGAAGTCTTCGCTCCTGTTGCTCGCCTTGACACTGTGAGGATGATTATCTCCCTTGCAGCCCATCACAGTTGGATGATCTACCAACTGGATGTGAAATCTGCATTCCTGAATGGAATTCTGGAAGAAGAGGTCTATGTTGACCAGCTTGAAGGTTTTGTTGTTCAAAAGGAGGAACACAAGGTGTATCGACTAAAGAAAGCCCTCTATGAGTTGAAGCAAGCTCCTCGTGCCTGGAATGCACTCATCGATAACTATCTTCAAGAGAGTGGCTTTGCCCAATGTCCATATGAGCATGCTGTCTACATCAAGAAAAATGCTCATAGCGACATCCTCATAGCATGCCTATATGTTGATAATCTGCTATTCACAGGAAACAGTCAGGCGATGTTTGAAGAATTCAAGCATGCTATGTTCAATGAATTTGAGATGACTGATGGTGGATTGGTGTCCTTCTTCTTGGGCATCGAAGTAAAACAACAAGTCGGCGGCATTTATATATCACAGAAAAAGTATGCCAAGGAGTTGCTTAAAAGTTCAAGATGCAGATTGTAATGCCGTAAACACGCCTGTAGCAACAGGCTTAAAACTGACAAAGGACAGAGAAGGAAGAAACGTTAACTCGACTATGTTCAAGAGTCTGATTGGAATCCTAAGGTACCTCACAATCACAAGACCGGATATCGTCTACAGTGTTGGATTTCTAAGTAGGTACATGGAAGTACCAAAAGAATTACACTGGCTAGCTGCAAAAAGAATCCTTAGGTACGTCAAAAGAATAATGAAATTTGCTCTTTTCTATCCATACGATGATGAAGCAATGCTGTATGGATACTCATACAGTGATTGGGGAGGTGACCAAGATAAAAGAAAGAGCACCACTGGCTATGTATTCTATCTTGGATCGACTGCTTTCACATGGAACTCAAAGAAGCAAAGTATTGTTGCTTTGTCCACATGTGAAGCAGAATACGTGGCAGTATTGTCCATAGTCTGTGAAGCAGAATACGTGGCAGTATTGTCCATAGTCTGTGAAGCAATATGGTTGAAGAACATGCTAAAAGAGCTGAAACATCCACAGGAGGAATCCACCGTTTTATATGTGGATAACAAGTCGGCAATCGAACTTGCCAAAAATCCGGTGCAGCATGGAAGGAGCAAGCACATTGATACTAAGTATCACTTCTTAAGAGATCAAGTAAAGCAGAAAATGATGAAATTGGAGTACTGTCACACCACTGAACAGGTCGCGGACATATTCACCAAGGCATTACCGACTGATACATTCAGACGACTAAGATCAATGCTTGGAATGAAGCCTGTTTTGGTTTGAAGGGGAGTGTTGAAACGTCCAAACTAAATGGATGGTTCAGATGCTACAGTTTTTCATGGCATTTGAACCAGCCACACGTTATGGCTATTTCCACATTTTCCACGTGTTGTGGCTGGTGGGTTTCCAAACGTTTGAAACTGATAGAATTAATGTAGTTAATGAGGGCATTTGTGTCTTTTCACATTGGTGGGAAAAGTCTATATAAGGAGTGCTTGTAGTCCGTTTGGAATCAACTCAGTGAGCTTGTAAGCAATATAAAAAATATATAGCAAAAGTTCATCTTCTCTTCTCACGTGTCCAGTGAATCTAAATCATAGGCTTTGTAAAGCCAAGAATAGTTCTGGCTAGTACAGCCAACAGTTTGGAGGGGTTGGAGTGAGGTTGGGGAGGGTGTCCGTGGGAAGTTCTTGTTTGATGGTGTTGCTGGGGTGGGGTAGATATGCTTATAAATTGAGTGCTTGGGTCTCATGGCTAGGGTTGTCAATGGACTAGGCTCAGGCCTAAAAAATCAAAATTTTGAATAGGCCTAGCTTGAAATAGTTCAAAATTTAGGCCGAGACCTACCCTGAGCCCAGCCTGTTGGCAACCCTACTATTGAGGGTCAAATATTGCATATTAGACCCTAGTTATTACCGGATTTATGAACATGCCACCGTTTAAAAGCCTAATTTAATCGTGTTCGTGATGCAAGGTACATTTGCAAGTGTGGACTACAAAAAGGTGCTAAAAGTGTGTATTTGATGCTCTGAAATCACCACAGCAAGGGACGGACTCCAGAGGACCGATATTGAAGAATTTACACGCCAAGGATCCGAGAAAATCAAGTCGTTCACGTTAAAGAGGCCTGAAATTGGTGCAAAATGCAAGATCACATGGTTCCCGCCATCCGATTGACTCGAAACTTCATACATGTGATGAGGGCCGTAAATTAACCGTACATATTAAATTTCAGCCATTGAAGATCTCGGGAAGTGGTCCAACGGACAGATCAGCCCATTAATCTCCAATTTGGGGCCCACTTGATATTTGGAACTGCCTCAACTTTGCTATTGACGGCTAAAATAATATGAGAAAGAGGATGGATGGTGTAGATTTCTCGTAAACATCACGGTAGGCCCTGTGTATGAGGAGAGTGTACACTGCACACATGCACCAAGCGCCGCACCAGATCTGCTTGACGCGGTCAGCAGCGCTGACCGCGTCATCCTCCTAAAATGACAGCTGCTATTTCCAGACAGCGTAACGAACGGACGCTGTCCATTTTTGCGGACGTCGGTGGGCCCCGTCCATGGTCTGTCCGGCCGATCCAATCCGTCCACCGTGTAGAGGGCTTTGAAAGCTTCAAAACCATGCTGATACTTACACCCATGCGTGCACACGTGTGCGGTATAGAGGCCACAAATGGACTGCCCAGCAAAGTTCAAAACTGATCTTTTTGTGATTTCTTCTCTGGACCGCGTCAATGGATATTCAAAACCACCCATTCTTGACTGAAATTTCGTTCTGAATGCAATGGACGGGGTGGATTTCCCAGAAAACACTTCTACGCGGCCCATCGATCACGACAGCGAAAGGGTGCGAAAGGTTTCACACATATTAGAAAATCCAGTTTTCCAGGCGGTTGTGGGCCACCATCTATGATCATATGATAGATCTGAACCGTCCATCATGTAGAGGACCCAAGAAAGTCCTAAGGGACGGTGTTGTTTTGGAATTTGAGCGAGGAAAGTGTCGTGTTTCGAGGCCCCGAACTTGGCTGCGAAAAGACTTTCGCTGCGCGTGCGACAGCTTTCCAAATTCGATTTTCTCCACTCTAGCAGCTATAAAAAGGGTTTTGGATGTGGGGAGCAGGCATCGAAGGCCTTGGACGAAGAATCTCACGTGAGAGAGAGAAAGACAGGGAAAGAAGAAAGAGTTTTGTTGTTTTCTCTTTGGTTATGCTTTTCTTCTCAAATTTCTGATGAGATCTAGCCCATCCATGTGTGGCTAAACCTCTTAGCTAGGGCTAAGAGGTGAAGCTTGTGGCGTGATGGGACCGATTCTATGGCGTTGATTTATGGTTATGAACTGATGTTTGGTTCTAGTTTGATTAATTGAAATATTCATAGTTTTTAATGATTTGTGGTGACTTAAATTATAATAGATCTGCGATGGCTTTGAGTATTTCCTTCTTCCTCATATTTTGATTGTGAAATCAGGAAACCCTGTTGTTCACCATTGCCCCTTGGACATGGTTGGATGATGGAATTCTTCCTAACATTCACACATCTTCTGATTGGTTATGGATTGGTTTAAGTTCTGTTGATTACCTTGTCTCATGAGCATGGATTTGTGATGGAATCATATCTAATTCTTATACCTTTCATCTATTTTGAAAACTAGATCAAAAGGAAGTTCACATTGATTTTCAGGTTATATCTTCCAACTTCATGAAGATGGGACTCGAAGTCCAGTTGAGTTCATGAATCGACCATAGATCTCCCTGATCTCTACAAGTGAATCCTCTGAATCCCTTGTTTCTCTCTCTCTGAATTCTTTAAGTTTAGATTAATATTTCACCATTATTCTTCAAATCACAATTGGTTTAGATTTCATCTTAGCCCAGTTCTAGATCTGGTTACTTTCAGATTACGTATAGGTTTCAGTCCCTGTGGATTCGACCTCGGTCTCACCGAGTTTATTACTACATCACAACCCTATACTTGGGGAGTGAACAAGTTTTTGGCGCCGTTGCCGGGGATTGACGGCTACGTTTCCTGAAGTTAACTGGTTTTAGGATTAGTTTAAGATTAGGACCTTTTTGATTCTTAGGTTTTATTTTTAGAATTTTCTAATTCAGGTTTTCCTTTAATTTTTACAAATTTTTTATTTGAAGTAACTTTCTATTTTTAGATAGTTTTCCCTTTTTAGAAACTAACCCAACTTTCTTATTTTGTAGGATTCTGAGATAGGTTTCTAAATTGGTAATTTCTCTTTTCCTTGTTATTTCTAGATTAGGATTCCTTTTTAGCAAGTTTCTAATTCTAACTCTTTTATAATCTAATTTTATTTCCTATTTTATTTTTAGAAATTTTCTATTTAAAGACTTCCTGTTTAGAAACTAACTTTCCTATTTTGTAGGCCTTTTAGAAATTTCTAATTCGGTAAGCTCTTTCTAATTTCTACTTTCTATTTTTCAATTTCTATTACTTACTTTCTAGTTTAGAACTTTCCTAAATTAGTTTAGAAATTTTATACTCTCTTAGGAATTTCTCTTTTTCTAAATTAGAAACTAGTTTACTGCTATTTCTCTTTTTAGGATTTTCTAATTTTAGGTTAGAATTTCTCTACTTTCTATTTTTAGAACTTTTCTATTTCTAGGCTTTCATTTATTTTAGAAATTTTTTCCTTTTTAGAAACTAACATTACTTTCTATTTTAGGATTAGGATTTCTAATTTAAAACTTTCTAACTTTAGGTTTAGAACTTTCCTTTTTTGTTTTTAGAAACTAGGTTAGTTATTTTCCTTTTTAGAAACTCTTCCTAATTTTAGAAACTAACTCATTTTTCCTTTATTTGTAGAAACTTTCTAATTCTAGGTTTAGGAAACTTTCCTTTTCTAGAAACTAACTTTGTTTCCACCTTAGAATTTTCTAACTTTAGAATTTCTATTTGTAGGAACTAATCTCTTTTTGGTTTCTTTTTGCAGGATCTTAATTTAGGGACTCCAATTTGGTAACTTCCTTCCAACCCTCTATTTCTTTTTAGATTTTTATTTCCCTTCTTAGGATTAGGTTTAGAATTTGATTGAGGGCTGTGTGTGTTTCATGCCCAAGTGGGCTCGTGACAACACTCGACGTCTCTTGACTGAAGGAGGATTAGTTGAGAGGTTAACTGTCCATCGTAGGATTAGACATCGCTCGAAATCCCCTGAGTTAATTGAGGATATGGCTGGAAATCAACCTCGTCTACCCCAACCTAGGGTAGAAGATGTCCAGGATGAGAATGAGGTGCATCAAGCACCTCCGCCTCGTACCTTACGAGATTACTTACAACCGGCAGGGGTGAGTACGCCCTCATGTATGGTTTTTCAAGAGAATGCAGGACATATAGATATTAAGCCAGGGGTGATCCAACTCCTTCCTAAATTTCATGGGCTTGAGTTAGAGAATCCATATCTATATCTGAAAGAGTTCGATGAGATCATGACTACCCTATACTTTCCTAACGTGTCTGATGACACGATCAGGTTAAAACTCTTTCCCTTTTCTTTGAAAGAGAGAGCCAAGACGTGGTTACATTCACTACGTCCTCAATCTATTGGCAGATGGAATGACATGACAAGGGAGTTCATTAAAAAGTTTTTTTCATATCATAAGACGAACACCCTTAGGAAGTCGATCATGAACTTCGCCCAAAGGGAAGATGAAACATTCTTCCAATGTTGGGAGCGGTTCAAAGATCTTGTCAGTTCATGCCCACAACATGGTTTTGAAACGTGGCGCATCACGAATTTTTTTTATGATGGACTGACATCTCCCATGCGCCAATTAGTTGAGACAATGTGTAATGGGGAGTTTATGAATAAAGGTGTCGATGAGGTGTGAGACTACTTTGATAAACTTGCTGAGAACACACAAACATGGGAGATCTCCCCTAGACCGAGTACTACGCCTAGGCTGACTCATTCCAAAGAAAAAGGTGGAATGTACCTCCTGAAAGAGGATGATGATATTAACGCCAAGGTAGCCAATCTCACTCGAAAACTCGAGGCCATGGAATTAAAGAAGGATAAGGCCAAGGAAATTGTTTGTAGTATTTGTGGTTGCAACATTCACACTACTGATAATTGCCCAACTATATCTACCTTTCAAGAGGTATTGAATGAGCAATCCAATGCTATAAGCAATTACCAAAGACCTTTCAGTGGGCCCACCTCTAACACATACAATCCTGGCTGGAGAAACCATCCAAACTTCAGTTGGAGGAATGGACAAACCGTTACACCTCAAGGTTTCCTAAATCAAAATCCAACTCAAGAGAAACCTCAAGAGGATTCGGTTTTGAAATATTTTCAAAAGCAAGAGCTTTTCAATCAGGGTATGCTACAAGCCTTTCAAGACCTTACAAAAGCAATACAAGGACTTAAGGCTGAAAATGCGATTGGGAACAAGGGGAGCTTCCCAGCTCAACCTCTTTCTAATCCTAAACCGCAATATGAAGTTAGCGACCCAAGCTCTTCAAATCAGATGGAGCAAGCTAAATCTATCACCACTCTTAGGAGTGGAAAAATCATTGAAAAAACCATTCCGGTTAGGGCTGAAAAGTTTAAGGACCCGGAAGTGGATAAAGAAGATGGATCTAGCCATGCCCCACCAGAGTTAGAACCGGAACCTCAAGGAAAGCCGGTTGCTCCATTTCTCCAACGGTTGGTTGCACCAAAACCTCTCCCTAACTCTCAGGATATTCTAGAGGTGTTGAAACAAGTGAAGGTCAACATTCCTCTACTTCATGCCGTGAAACAAATACCTTCCTATGCCAAATTCTTGAAAGACTTATGTACGACCAAAAGACGACAAAATATTCAAAAGAAAATCTTCCTGACTGAGAAAGTGAGTGCCATCCTAAAGCAAGATGTGCCGCAAAAATTCAAAGACCCCGGTAGCCCAACCATATCATGTGTAATTGGGGACTATCGAATTGATCATGCACTTCTTGACTTAAGAGCGAGCGTTAATCTTATTCCCTACTCAGTATACAAACAGTTGGGTTTAGGTGAATTAAAACCCACCTTAACCACACTACAACTTGCTGATCGCTCTGTTCGTGTACCAAGAGGAATAATTGAGGATATGTTGGTCTAGGTTGATCGATGTTACTACCCAGTAGATTTCATCATCCTAGATACCGAACCCATCAACAATACAAGCACTCAGATTCCCGTCATTCTTGGTCGCCCATTCCTTGCCACTTCAAACGCAATTATCAATTGCAGGAATGGTGTCATGAGTATGTCTTTCGGGAATATGACATTAGAAATGAATATCTTTTTTAACACTGGCAGACGATTAGAGGAAGATGACGATATCCACGATATTAACATGATCGATACTTTCGTGGAAGATAGGACACCCCTTACCTTATCCTCTGATCTTCTAGAGACGTGCCTAGCCCACTCCCATGAGTTTGATGATGACATAATTAGAGAGACGTGTGCCATGCTTGATGCGGTACCGGTACTTGAAGTTAATCGGTGGAGGCCTCAATTTGAAAAGTTACCCCAAACTGATGAAGTGCCTCTACCGTCTAACCTCAAGCCACCGAAGATTGACCTAAAACCTTTACCCTCTAATTTAAAATATGCATACTTAGGTCAAGATGAGACATACCCGGTGGTGATTTCTGCCCACTTTGAGAAAGAACAAGAGAGTATGCTCATATCTACTCTCCTGGAGCATAAGGGAGCCCTTGGATGTACAATCACGGACCTCAAGGGAATCGACCCTCGATTTGTACTCACCGCATATATCTTGAGGATAATGAGAAGACCGCTCGACAACCACAACGTAGACTAAATCCAAACATGAAGGAAGTGGTTAAGGTCGAGGTCCTTAAACTATTGGATGTGGGTATCATATACCCTATATCTGATAGTCAATGGGTGAGTCCAACTCAGGTGATTCCTAACAAGTCCGGGATCATCATCGTAGCCAATGCCAATAATGAACTCGTACCGACTGAGTCACTACTGGTTGGAGGATGTGCATTGACTACAGGAAATTAAATACCGTCACGAGGAAAGACCACTTTCCTTTGCTCTTCATTGATCAGATCTTGGAAAGGTTAGCTGGTCATTCCTATTACTGTTTCCTTAACGGGTATTTGGGCTACAAGCAGATAGAGATCGCCCCTGAAGATCAAGAAAAGACTACGTTTACATGTCCCTACGGCACCTTTGCTTACCGAAGGATGCCGTTTGGACTATGTAATGCTCCTGCCACCTTCCAGCGATGTATGATGAGTATATTTTCTGATATGGTGGGGCAATATTTAGAGGTCTTCATGGACGATTTCTCTGTCTTCGGTCCATCTTTCAGCGAGTGCTTGGAAAGTCTTAAACGTGTGCTGAAAAGATGTGAAGAAAAGAACTTGGTACTTAATTGGGAGAAGTGCCATTTCATGGTTCAGAAGGGAATTGTCCTTGGACACATTATTTCATCCAAAGGAATCGAGGTGGATAAGGCAAAGATCGATCTTATCTCTAACCTACCTCCACCCAAGAACATAAGGGACGTGCGATCCTTCTTAGGACACGCCGGGTTTTACAGAAGATTCATAAAGGACTTTAGTCATATCTCTCATCCTCTATGTAATCTACTTCAAAAGGATGCACCATACGAGTGGACTGAACCATGTCAGGAAGCTTTCACTAAGCTTAAGGGCATATTGACTAGTGCACCCATCATACAGCCACCTGACTAGAGCATTCCTTTTGAACTTATGTGCGACGTGTCTGATTATGCTCTTGGGGCGGTTCTAGGCCAGAGAAAAGATAAGAAACCCTACGTTATTCATTACGCAAGTAAGACTCTAAATCCTGCCCAAGTGAACTACTCGACTACGGAAAAGGAACTCTTAGCCGTAGTGTTCGCCTTGTTCAAATTTAGGTCCTACTTGATTGGATACAAGATCATTATTTACACTGATCACGCAGCGCTTAAGTATCTTCTGTCTAAGAATGATGCTAAGCCCCGCCTGATAAGATGGATCCTCCTACTCCAGGAATTTGACCTAGAGATAAAAGATAAAAAGGGAGTAGAGAACGTAGTGGCTGACCATCTTTCTCGCCTTAATCCCTCTGATTCCTTTGAGACGACGCAGATTAACAACATGTTCCCTGACGAACAATTATTCAGAGTCTCTCATTCACCTTGGTTCGCTGATATCGTTAATTATCTTGCCACAAGTTCCATACCGACACATTGGACTGTGCAAGATAAGAAGAAATTTTTCACCAAGGTACACAACTTCTTCTGGGATGATCCATACTTGTTTAAATATTGCCCAGACCAAATCTTGAGGAGATGTGTGCTAGACGATGAGCATCAGAGTGTCATCTCCTTCTGTCACTCACAGGCCTGTGGTGGTCACTTTCTGTAAAAAAGAACACGGCTAAAATTCTGTAGTGTGGCTTCTATTGGCCCACTATGTTCAGGGATACTCATGAGTTTTGCAAAGCTTGTGAGCGTTGTCAGAAATTGGGAGCATTGTCCCATCGAAATATGATGCCCTGGAATCTCATTCTTATCATAGAGGCATTTGATTGCTGGGGCATCGATTTCATGGGACCATTCCCCCAATCTTTTGGGAATTTATATATTTTGCTTGCTGTAGACTATGTCACGAAATGGGTCGAAGTGATTCCGTGTCGAACTAATGACCATCGCACGGTCATTAAATTCCTGAAAGAAAACATCCTTTCCGGATTCGGAACGCCTCGAGCCATTATTAGTGATGGGGGCTCACACTTTTGTAATAGACCATTTGAGAGTTTAATGAAGAAATACGGTATCTCTCATAAGGTGAGCACCCGATACCACCCACAAACAAGTGGGCAAGTTGAGATTTCCAATAGGGAGATCAAACACATTTTGGAGAAAACGGTTAACCCTGACCGTAAGGATTGGTCAATTCGATTGACCGATGCCTTATGGGCATACTGTACTGCTTTTAAAACCCCTATTGGAATGTCTCCCTTTAAACTCGTCTATGGGAAGGCTTGCCACTTGCCTATGGAGTTGGAACATAGAGCCTACTGGGCGATCAAAAATTTGAATTTCAATCTGAACAACACTGGCTCGCTACGCAAACTTCAATTAAATGAACTTGAAGAAATCCGGAACGATGCGTACGAGAACTCGAGAATTTACAAGGACAGGATGAAGGCGTTTCATGATCAACATATTCTACGAAAATCATTCACGCCAGGCCAGAAAGTCCTTTTGTATAACTCTCGATTACATCTCTTTCCAGGTAAGCTTCGATCTCGTTGGACCCGCCCTTTTACTGTTATCACTACATATTCTCATGGGGCCGTTGAGATAAGAGACCCCGACAATGGCAAGGAGTTTAAAGTAAATGGACATCGCTTAAAGCCATTTGTCGAGAAATTTGATTTAGAGGACATGTCCATGCCTCTAACTGATCCTGTTTACCAGGAATGATCTCCTAGTCTGATGGAGGTATAGGTAGGTTTCCTGTTTGCATAAGACTAGGGTAGTCACTTTGGTTTGGCTAAAGACGTTAAACTTAGCGCTCCTAGGAGGCAACCCAGCTTTTCAATTCATTTCATTTTCCTAGTTAGATAGTTCAATGTTTGTGGGTTATAACATTACTGCAAACCCTCACAAGACTACAACTCGTCCACTAGGGGTAACCTAGGGGTTTAAAGGCTTGTTGCATACGCTAAATGCAATCGAGAGCACCTGCGAAAGTGGTATAGGTAGGAGTTTATTTTTGTTATTTGTGTTTTACTTTCGATTGGTTTCACTCTTGTGCTGACCCGCTCTCATGTTGAGATCTCTACGGAAAAGTCTCTCTCGACTCGTTAACCAGGTACTATCTTCCCATCACTTCTCATTTACTTTCGTTGTCCCATGTGCATTGCATGCTTACATCTTTTACATTGAAGACAATGTAGATTTTAGGTTGGGGGTGGGAGATTAGGTTTCCTAATCAGTGTTTTCTTGGTCTTGAGCAAAAATTGTGAAAATTTTAATTTTTCTAGAATTTCTATGAATTCGAAGTGATTTTGACGGCCATCTTGGATTTAGAATTACAAGACAAGTGATGTTGGTAATTTATGACTCTTGGATCCCGTTATTTGTTACATTTCACAGTTGAGTTCGAATTATCAATTCATGATTAGAAGCTTTAAAACATTGATGGAGTCATGATTTCACATATCACATCTCTCTTATGCATTGAGGTTTCAGTTTAATATTGAAGGATTGACTTGGTGATCAGTAAGCATGAAAGGAACCAACCTGGGGAATTTGTCCATCATGTTCAGTAAGAAGAATGAAAGAAAATGAGAAAACCCAGCTACAAGATAGCTGCTTGCGGAAAGGGTTGGGCGAATGGACTTCACCATGGGTTTGCTCCCCATAGGTGTAGAGTCGATTCCCCATGGTTGACTTTGAAAAAAATAATAATAATAATAATAATAAATAAATAAATAAATTTTTAGGCGATTGATCTTCACCATAGGTTTGCTCCCTATAGGTGAGGATTTGATTCCTTTCATTAGCATTAATTTTGATGGAAAAATCAAGGGGTGGAATGTTGATCTATGAGGCAGGTTTTGGTTTAGGTTTGGATTGTCATGAGTTTTCATATTTATTACCAATGATATCATGAAAGAGAGAAGTAAATCTTAATGTTGATAAGCTGAGATCACACTATACACTCATGAAACTCAATGTGTAGAATTATTCTAGTTAATGGATTAATATTTGAACTTGATTATGAAGTCTACCATGCGCTTACCTCCAGGAGAAATTTATGCCCAACATTCATGAATCTTAGATTTCTCATATCTGAATCGTTCTTCAAAAATATCACTCGGTTTCATGGAAATTGCCCTGTAATTCTCAACTTATTCTTCGCATATTTTGCTCGGGACTAGCAAAATGCTGGTTGGGGGTTGTGTTGAGGGTCAAATATTGCATATTAGACCCCAGTTATTACTGGATTTATGAACATGCCACCGTTTAAAAGCCTAATTTAATTGTGTTTGTGATGCAAGGTACATTTGCAAGTGTGGACTACAAAAAGGTGTTAAAAGTGTGTATTTGATGCTCTGAAATCACCACAGTAAGGGACGGACTCCAGAGGACCGATATTGAAGAATTTACACGCCAAGGATCTGAGAAAATCAAGCCGTTCACGTTAAAGAGGCCTGAAATTGGTGCAAAATGCAAGATCACATGGTTCCCGCTATCCGATTGACTCGAAACTTCATACATGTGATGGGGGCCGTAAATTAACCGTACATATTAAATTTCAGCCATTGAAGATCTCGGGAACTGGTCCAACGGACAGATCAGCCCATTAATCTCCAATTTGGGCCCACCTGATATTTGGAACTGCCTCAACTTTGGTATTGACAGCTAAAATAATATGAGAAAGAGGATGGACGATGTAGATTTCTCGTAAACATCATGGTAGGCCCTGTGTATGAGGAGTGTGCCCACTGCACACATGCACCAAGCGCCGCACCAGATCCGCTTGACGCGGTCAGCACCGCGTCATCCTCCTAAAACGGCAGCTGCCGTTTCCAGATAGCGTAACGAATGGATGCTGTCCATTTTTGCGGACGTCAGTGGGCCCCGTCCATGGTCTTTCCGGCCGATCCAATCCGTCCACCGTGTAGAGGGCTTCGAAAGCTTCAAAACCATGCTGATACTTTACACCCATGCGTGCACACGTGTGCGGTACAGAGGCCACAAATGGACTGCCCTGCAATGTTTAAAACTGATCTTTTTGTGATTTCTTCTCTGGACCGCGTCAATGGACATTCAAAACCACCTATTCTTGACTGAAATTTCGTTCTGAATGCAATGGATGGGGTGGATTTCCCAGAAAACACTTCTACGGGGCCCACCGATCACGACAGCGAAAAGGGTGTGAAAGGTTTCGTACATATTAGGAAATCCAGTATTTCAGGCGGTTGTGGGCCACCATCTTTGATCATATGATAGATCTGAACCGTCCATCATGTAGAGGATCCAAGAAAGTCCTAAGGGACGGTGTTGTTTTGGAATTTGAGCGAGGAAAGTGTCGTGTTTCGAGGCCCCGAACTTGGCTACGAAAAGACTTTCGCTGCGCGTGCGACAACTTTCCAAATCCTATTTTCTCCACTCCAGCAGCTATAAAAAGGGTTTTGGACGTGGGGAGCAGGCATCGAAGGCCTTGGATGAAGAATCTCACGTGAGAGAGAGAAAGACAAGGAGAGAAGAAAGAGTTTTGTTGTTTTCTCTTTGGTTATGCTTTTCTTCTCAAATTTCTGATGAGATCTAGCCCATCCATGTGTGGCTAAACCTCTTAGCTAGGGCTAAGAGGTGAAGCTTGTGGCATGATGGGACCGATTCTATGGCGTTGATTTATGGTTATGAACTGATGTTTGGTTCTAGTTTGATTAATTGAAATATTCATAGTTTTTAATGATTTGTGGTGACTTAAATTACAATAGATCTGCGATGGCTTTGAGTATTTCCTTCTTCCTCATATTTTGATTGTGAAATCAGGAAACCCTGTTGTTCACCATTGCCCCTTGGACATGGTTGGATGATGGAATTCTTCCTAACATTCACACATCTTCTGATTGGTTATGGATTGGTTTAAGTTCTGTTGATTACCTTGTCTCATGGGCATGGATTTGTGATGGAATCATATCTAATTCTTATACCTTTCATCTATTTTGAAAACTAGATCAAAAGGAAGTTCACATTGATTTTCAGGTTATATCTTCCAACTTCATGAAGATGGGACTCGAAGTCCAGTTGAGTTCATGAATCGACCATAGATCTCCCTGATCTCTACAAGTGGATCCTCTAAATCCCTAGTTTCCCTCTCTCTGAATTCTTTAAGTTTAGATTAATATTTCACCATTATTCTTCAAATCACAATTGGTTTAGATTTCATCTTAGCCTAGTTCTAGATCTGGTTACTTTCAGATTACGTACAGGTTTCAGTCCCTGTGGATTCGACCTCGGTCTCACCGAGTTTATTACTACATCACAACCCTATACTTAGGGAGTGAACACCTACTCATGGCCAGTAACGAAAAGTTTCCTTCTCTTCTTCCTCATTTCCTCCCTTTGACCTCTTCTTTCTTTCCTTCTTTTTAATCTTAACCATTTATTTTTAGACATTGCAACATCATGGCCATTGGAAGATTGGATTTGAATAATTTTTGGGATAGGCCATACTCACAATGAATCTAGAGATAATCATGGCCTTTGCATCCTCTAAGGCTATGACTTTGATATCCTGACAGAGTATGATGTATTATACCCAGTGGACTGAGGAATTACTTAGAAATTGCATACTCTGAATACAAGTATTTCAAATGAAACTACCCAAATTATGGGTCCTGCTTTAAATGTATTATTATTAGCTGACTATGATTGGTTGACAAATATTGGACAACTAAAATAAAAATATCCAATGGTCCTCAAATTAAAGGTTAAGATTGTTCAATGAATCATAATTTTGGAATTTGTCTTGCTGACTACAACTTTCAAATTTGAGAAATTGTGTACTCCCATGTAGAATCTCTGAGCACTAATATATCAATTGTCATATACGACCAGGGTATAAAAAGGGACTTAGCCCTTTTCCCAAATCTAGGCTATAGGCCGTCCCTTTCAATAGTAAAATGGAGAAGGCCGACGGTGGGATGGGTGGAATTGAATGTAGACGGGTCCTCATGGGGAAACCCGGGCCCATCGGGAAGTGGGGGAGTGTGTAAAGATAATAAAGGTAACCTCATTTTTTATTTCACCAAAGGCCATGATGTTGGATCCAACTTCTAGGCCGAAGCCAAAGCAGTGGTGGACAGTTTGAACCTATGCATGGAACATAGCCTTTTTTTTTTCTTTCTTTTTTTTTTTTTAAAATAAAAAATTTATAAAGGTGCTTTCCATATATGTGGGGCCAATTACATTCGGGGTCCCCCAGGAGAAAAAGAATCCACGGGACCCCTATCATATGATCTGGAAAGAAAAAACAGGCTGTATACAACAGGAAATGGAGAAACAAAGACTTATCTGCTACTTCTATCTACTCGAGGGCCTTCCCTGATGGAGCCGAGCCCAACCTTGTCTAGGAAAAGCATTCCTCTCACCATGTTTGGAAGGTTGCCATGCTGCAAAATGATTACACGACCTTGTCTCAAACTTCCCGTCCGAGCCATGTGGTTAGCGACTGTATTCCCTTCTTTGAAAATATGTTGGAACATAAAGTCGCCACCTCACCTAATGTGGTTTATCCTCTGGATCCAATATCCCCATTTCCAGCCCGGTTCAGCAGAACCCAACAGGAAATTAACCACTAGCTGCGAATCCGATTCTCCAATCACTTTCCTATAACCACAGCAAAGACAGAGTTCCATACCATGAAAAATGGATCTGAGCTCCGTGCTAACATTAGAGCCCACTCCATAGCCAAAAGAAAATGCAAAAAGAAATTTTCCTTTATCATCTCTACAAACGCCTCCCCCACCCGAAAGACCTGGGTTGGCAAGGGACGAGCCGTCCACATTTAGCTTCGCCTAACCCAGATGCGGCTTAGATCATCTGACCACCATGGGCCAACAGTTTAAACCATGCACTGACCTCCTTAAAGTAGCAGAGGGAGCAACCGAACCAGTCCTAGCATTGGCTCTCACCGTATCCGATCGCTGGACTGAAATACCCTGCAAACTTGCTGTAGAAACCTCACCAAGCTCGCCGAAGATTATAGATAACCATCTTTTGCTCTTGCAATCATCAAGGTGACCGAAGGCCGAATCCCATCAAAGATTGTGGCGTTCCTGCACTTCCAGATACTCCAAAAGATAATAGACGGGACCACCATTTGCATCTCTGATTTAGCTGAACCCGACACAGAGACAGCCCACCATCGTGCCAATCTAACCTCCACCGACTTCGTTTCCAAGATATGCACGTGCAATAATCTGCCAAAGTAAGTCCATGCCACCTTCGCAATGTGGCTGTTGAGAAAAAGATGGGAAATGGATTCTGTGGAATGACCCTGCATAGAATTGCCACTACAACAGACACATTTGGATGCCATACTAACCCCTCTGGACTGCACTACCTCTTCCATTGCGATTGCTTTCGTCAACACCCTCCAGGACAGTAGGGAAATTCTTGGAGGGAGCTTGCCATGCCACACCCCACGCGTCCAACTTCTAGAAGGTAAAGCCGAACGACATTTAACCCATGCCAAAGCCAGTGAAAACTGACCAGACGCCGAGAATGGCTAGAAAGGATAGTCGATCCCTTCAGTTGTGCAGAAGCCTTGCTGAAAAATGAAATTAATGACCCATTGAGGCAAGAAATTGAATGTCGCCGAAGGAGGGAGGGGGCCATTCTTACCAAGAACTAGCCGTTTGGAGCTGAAGAATGGAGGCTAGAACCAGAGCAGTTGACAGAAGATGAAGTGGACCGAGGCTAGTCCAATTATCTAACCAGAATTTGCAATTTCCTTCTCCCAAGTACCACTAAACATAGGAGTTGACAGTCGGGAGAAAAGCATAGATCTTCTTCCACAGAGGAGACGCAAAGCTTACAGGTCTATGGTGCTCGGGCAGGGCTAGGTCTCGCGAGTATTTTGTAGAGAAAAAGGAGCACCAGATACTTTTTTGAGGCGAATATCTGATCTCCTAGGCCATCTTCAAATGAAAAGCAGACATGATTTCCTCAAGTTTCCTGATGCCCAGACCTCCCTCCACTTTAGGGGTCGTAATCATCTTCCAGTTTTTCCAGTGACATTTTTCCTTACCTTCATGCCAGCCCCAGAAGAAAGTCGCAAATCTCTTCTCTAGGTTCTGCAGAACAATGGATGGGATATGAGTTGCCGCCAAAGAGTGAATGGGGATGCTACTCAACACGTGCCGAATCAGCACAACCCTACCAGCCTGAGATAAACATCTGGACTGCCAACCCCTTATTCGTCCTTCCACTTTGTCCATAAGCAGTCGGAATAAAGCTGCCTTCTACTTGCCCAAGGACAAAGGGACTCCTAGATAGGTGAACTGACCGGACGACCGAGCAATCCCAAGAACCGCTTCAATAGCTCTCACCCTTGCTTCTCCCAGCTTGGAACATAGCCTTGACAGGGTGGAAGTGGAAAGTGACTTGTTAGCTGTGGTGGCCTTGTTCTCAAAGGAAAGGCTAGTCCCATAGAATATCTACTACTGGAAGAGGCGATTTGATTTTATTAGGGGCACCATCAGGGTCTCGATTGAACACATTCGGAGGGAGGCTAATAGCGTGGCGGACGGCCTGGTCCCCTTGGGCAGCGCCAATCAATTTTCACAAAAGTTTCTGACCTTCCGTTCCTTACTAGAAGGGAGTTAGTGCTAGACCGGATGGGGCTAGGAGCGGTAAGGGTGAATAAACCAAATCTTTTTAGAGCTAGAATCTGAGGTTATGATAGATTGGCTCCGTTTCCTTTTTGTTGTGATGAGCCAGCCCGAAATGTAATTCATCTGTAAAGTTACCTCAAGCTGAAATATATAAATCTCTGTTTTATTAAAAAAAGTTGGAGTTTGCTGTTAGTGGCTCTCAGTGGCAAGAGAAATAGCAAATGATCACGTCATTGGCTGCAGTTTATAAAGGCTAGATGGAATTCCATGCTTAAGTTTTTGACTGCTCATTTATAGTTTGCATCCTTGTTCCTATTATTATTTTTTGCAAAGATGAATGCCAACTTTCATTGTTGGTTGGAAAAGAGAAGTGCCCAACCCAGGAACCAAGAATCCAAGCTCGAGATTCTAAGACAAAATTGAACTAGGATACATTACTAGAAGATCCAATGATGTAGCTCTACTTGAAAGATTTGAACTAGGATACATTACTAGAAGATCATAACCTCCAAGATTCTACCACAAAATTGAAGGCGTCTTCACTTGGAAACTTAGTTGAAATTTCTTGTGTAATATGGAAACTGTATTCTGTCGTGTTCAATGGCCTTGATGGATCTTGTCTATTTTTCAACTTTATGGTGAATGACTTTAGAAAACCAAAAAAAAACAAAAGCAAAAAGAAAAAAAAGGAAAAGAAGAAAAACCCTAGCTAAGGAGTCATGGACCATGCAAAACTTACCCATTTCTCATTATACCTGTAGATGAAGAGAATACTTACGAACTAAAGGAGTTCAAATCTAATTACCCTTCCTTATATACCAATTATATACCATTTGTTGTTATCTCTCTCTCTAAAAAAAGCATGCACATATATATATATATATATATATATATATATATATATATATATATATATATATATATATATATATATATATATATATATATATCACACACACCATTTGTATACAGATCCAAGATCCTCTAACCCATAACGAAAAAGAAATCCAAGTTCCTCTCTTTTAGCGGGAGAATCATCCCCATCAAGTCTGTCAGTGTCATGTCTTTGATCCTAAGAAATCCAAGTTCCAACAAGGCTGTTGTTGGGTTGAATCTGTTCAGGAGCAATTCCTTTCGATATGTCCTTTAAAGAGTAGTTGTTACTGTTTATCATGCTTAGGATCTGATGAATATGCATGATTTTAGATACACTCTTCATCCACAATGGGACCCACAATTTGTGGATGGTCTGAATAGCTCTACATCTGTGCCACAAGTGAGGAGGATGAGTTCTTACCACATAGATAACAACATTTTCTTTTCTTTTCTTTTTCAGATTTTGAATTGTGACCTTTTTGAATTTCTAAGGCCAATTGGATGCAATATTGAATTGAATAACAATTGTTGTCTAAATAACATGAAAATGAACAAATTATAAAATTGTAATTAACCACCTTACTTTTCATATTGAGCGATTGGGCTCTAATGTCATTGGTCACTCGTACTAGAAAGTGGAACATCGAAACAATGGTGAACACCATGTTGCTGGAAAATATTGCACAATTTCAATAACCTTCGGTCCCACCAAACCCACATTCGGTTCGATTGAAAACGGCTAATACAGGACAACATATTGTGGTAGAATTTCGGGTAATTCAGTTGCAACCGAGTGCTACCTTTAGTCTCACTGAAGACCACTTTTGGTGCAACTGAAGACCACCTTCGATGCAACCAAAGGTGCCCAAGTTTGTCCAACGACTCTCCTGTCTAAATTTGATGTGAAGGAACCTAAATACGTTGTAACCGATTATATTTTGGATGGTGGGTTAAAAATATTCATAGGTGGTGAATAAGATGAACAGATCAGAGGTAGTTAGTTTACTATGATCGGGTGGTCGAAACTCAAAGTGGACAGTCAGATATCTTTACCTAGCTGTGAATAGTTGAATAAATAGTCAATTATGATAGACAACTAAGATTACTTGGATATATAATGATCATGTCTTAAAAATCAATGATCGGATGACTTGATCTATAAATGAAAATTATCCACAATGGTCATATTTAAGTTAGAGAATGATGTGGATTTACTGGATAAGAAGGATCTTCTCCTTGAGGAGAGGTATGTGCATGAAGGTCTTCAAATCTATCTATCTAGGGGCTACAAGCGGATCATCGTCGAATCTGACTCGCTTTAGATTGTAAGTTTGCTGAACGATCAAATCCAAGCGAGCTGGAAATGGATTTACTGGATAAGAAGGATCTTTTCCTTGAGGAGAGGAGGCCGAGTAGAATTTTCTCACATATACCGGGAAGGGAATGCTCTGATTGACGCGTTGGCCTGCTCGGGCAGCGACTCCCAAGGCAATGTTTTCTTCGATCGTCTCTCAGACCTCCCTGCTCAGATACGGGGTATGGTTTTCCTGGATAAGGCAGGTTTAGGTGCGATTAGACAGAATTAGTGGCTTCCTTCTTCACCTGTCGGTCTTTTCCATTTTCGAAGTTTCATTTAGGCCGTCGCTTACCCCGCTGTATAGATATATGATAGGTTTCCCCAGGTCATTTTTCTCCTGGGGTCTCTCTCTCTCTCTAAAAAAAAGTTAGAGAATGATGTAAGATTAGGATAGACTAAATTGATATCATATAAATGTATATACTAAATTAAATTTTACGGTAACACTCGAGAACTTTCAATACTTTAGTATTGAAAAGTTCAAGGTGTTACAATCTACCCCCCTTAATTAAATTTTCATCCTCGAAATTTAATTACATCTACAATGTACACTGATTCATTATATTTAAGTTTTCACTGTATTGATCGTGAGGTAAATATATATGCCTAGGTGTGTACTATAAGTTTGTAAAATTGTCTACATGAAATTAGGGCACTACAATCTATCCCCCTTAATGAAAATCTCGACCCCGAGATTTGTAAGTAGATATCCTTATTGCCAATATTATAGTCAAATTTATATTAACAGTGCATTCTTTCTTCAATAAATTTATCCAATATTTAAACTTAGGGCTTCTAGTTTAAGCTAAACTTAAAGTTCAAAGTGACCAAGGATTGTTTCAGTAATTGTCACGCCCCAAACCCGGAAACCGGACTCACAAAATTCCCAATCGCCGAATCCGGTTCCGACAGCCTCCGTAGAGCGCGCATATGCTAGATTCCGATCATGGGATCCTACAAGGAGGATTTTTCGACGTACATTTAACTCATAATAAGCATAACCATAAGTTTACCCAAATCACAAAGGCAACATCATCATCATATATCCACTAATATAAACATTTAAATACAATGCTGAAAGGGAAATACATATATCGAAATCAAAGCTCCAGAGAATAGCTGCATGCTTCAAGCTCAACGCTGCTGTGACCTAACGCTACCTGCACGCATCTATCGTGCATAAGCTTATAGAAAGCTTAGAGGGTGGTGAAAGTGTGTACGTAAGATAAGTGCCAAGCACACAAATACAATGCCATAATCATACAATGTTGGAAATACTGGCAAGATCATGAATCATACGATTTAAGAGTAAGCGGAAACATGCTGGTAAGTCCATGAGTCATACAATATCAGAGTACGGAATGCAGATCATAATGAGCCAAATATCAGATGCCGAGTATGTAATAAAATATGCAAATCCTGACGAGCCACGAATACCATCAACCTCATCTAAGCCATATAAATGTAGAAACATAGTAACCCAAAATGCTAAATGTTGCTAATGCAATGCAATATGCGGTGCGAATGAAATGACTAAGCTGGAGTGAAGTCGGGATGATAGTACGTAGTATCGTAGGCTATGCGGTCTATCACAAGGGACTTCTATCCAAACCAGTCCCATACCTAAATTTGGATAGCCAGATTCAATATGGTAAACCCCTGACCTTAGGTTAGTCGCGCGCCCCAACCGAAATCCTTGCCATTACGAAGGTACACAATAATTAGTTGCGCACTACCAGCCAGAGTGGATAGTGAATGAATAAGTATGCAACTCCTGCTCAACAAGTCCACGTATCAGTACTGTACATCTCTGGGATCATCACCGGGGTCTAGTACACTCCAAGTTGGCTACCGCCCCGGTCGGCCGCGTAGCCCAGCGAGTGGAAAAGACCTCACTACCCGCCTGCCAGTAGTATATGAAAGTGCCCTAGTTTGTCAATTAGCGTGAGTGTTGAGTCAGTTCGTCTACAGAGCATGATAGGAAGATCAATTCAAGCGTCTGCCTCAACCGGATGTGTGCAAACTCGCCACAGGTAAATCTGAGCCTCACATCCCTTGTCCCAAATCACCAGGTAAGCTAAAACCCTTAAAAAATGTTAGAATATCATAGGGTTTTTAGGGTAAGAAAACGTTTTCAAAAATAGAAAAATTCTCTAAGTTTTCTTGCCTTGTCGATTTTATCGATACACAACTTGATATGATCAACCTGCGCTGTCGAGTCCTCGATGCTCCATCGATATCATCGAAAAGAAGACCAAATATGTCCAGCAACCTCACAACATATCTGGACGAATTATCGATATATCGATATCATCGATATTCAAATCTCGAGTCTATCGAAGTTGACTCGATCTTATCGACAGACAGATTTTCGATGCCCCGTTTTTCTTAAAGAATATTGTATAAGCATCGAGATATCGAAGCCTCCTTGATACCATCAAAATTTAAACCTCGATGACATCGGTAGGCCTTCGATGATATCGATCTTGGGCGCCAAGTTCTCCAGCAAAATATTTCAGGGTGGTTTAACTATGATCGGGGGCCCTTCAATTGAATCGATATTCAAATATCGATGATATCGGTATTAGGTCGATTACATCGAATAAGGACATAAACTGTCTAGCAAGCTTAATGAAAGTTTTGCTGGATTTATCGATGCCTCGACTCTGATATCGATATCATCGACATTCAAATTCTGATGATCTCGATGGTTCCCAGATCATTCATAAAAACCTGAAATATTTTTAGTCAAGTCTCTCTTATTTTTCAAGTGTCGATGGATCGAACCTATCATCGATGGAATCGGAGTTCGAAATCTAATGACATCGACAATTGTTTCGATTTATCGACCATCTGGCAAAAGGTTTCAAAAGCGTATGACATTGAGTTCGAGTCATCGAGCGGTCCATCGATGCTATCGAGAGTATACGCTCGATGATATCGAACTCTGTCATAAATGTGACCATTTTATATCCGTTGGAACCTTTTGCCTATATATAGAGGACTTGTCTATTGTTACTGTGAGAGAAAGAAGAGAGAGCTTTTGAGTGTTTATCTTTAGATCTTATATCCAAAGCCCTTTCTCTCAGGGAAGTTCATCCTCCAATCCACCCTCACCATTGATATTCAATAGAGTGGATTGGGGAATGAACTTCCGCATTCAAGGATCCTCCAACTACCATCTTAATGGCAAACCATTAAGTTGTGATCCTTTGAATGCTTAGATGATTGAAATTGCTCTATCTTCCTTATAGGAAAATTTTTTGAGAGTAGGATTTCATCATAACCTTGACCTAACCTGTCACCATGCATTAGTATATCTTTTGAGCTGAGGATCAAGGAGATCGAAGAGTCTTCGTCAATAAAGGAGGAGATCGTCGTCAAACGTGCTTAATGGGACTCATCAACTTATTTGTAAGTATCTAGAGTCCAAGAGGACACTTGTGATCATTCCTTTATATGATTGGGTCTTAAGTGGTTCTCACCCTTTGAAGTCCTCAAGGAGGCCTCCGGCAGGAGTGTACGTGGTGGGTGCGTTGTGTGGACCCTTGCTCTGTGGAGAGCATAAACATCTGGTTAAAGGTGAACAAGCAAAACCTTAGGTTTGAGGTCAATAGCTGTGAAACCTCGGGTTTGAGGTGAACCGTGTAGAAACCTCCGGTAAGGTCTTATGGAAGATCCTTAGCCAGTGTGCCTAAAAGTGGGTGCGTTTTGTTAACCCTTTCTCGTGAGAGCATAAATAGTCAACCTCAGTGTAGGTTGTAAAGGTTGAAGGTGAACCTGATTTAAAACCTTAGGTTTGAGGTGAACCGCTGTGAAACCTCCTTAGTGAAATCCGGTACACTCAAGGGTTGAGTGCGGTTACCGGGAGTGGAGTAGACAAGTCGTCGAACCACTATAAAAATGATTGTGTTTGAGATTGCTATCTTCTGATTGTGTGATTTACTTTAATACTTGCATATCTGAATATCTGAGATCACACCTCACATACTTACACAATCATATCCATCATAAACTTGTTTGTATATTGTTTACTTCTTAAACAGTTTGTGATTGGATCCTCTACCGGGCTTGGAAGCCTGTAGAGTTATTTTTGAGTAATCCTAATATGTGCCTGTTGTTAGGATTAGTGTAATAGGATTTTAAATAAATCATAAAAACTTTTAAAAGTCCTATTCACCCCCTCTAGGACATATTGGCATATCCCGACTTCAACTAAACCGGTCTTCACTGCAATTTCAGTATATTAATGCCTACCCGACTCGTCGATAACGGACCCATTTAGGAGCTGGTCAAACTCAGCCTAGCTTACAGCCCCCTCACTCTGGCGGATTAGGCCACATTTCCTCCTAACCAACCACGACACAGTGGGAGACGCGATCTACTGATATTTGACACTCGGGCGGTCATGTATTCACTCGGTCTAGACGTTGGGGCGTCTCCTAGCTACGGAGGTTTAAGGACTTTCACCCATGGATATCCAAAGTTCCTAGATGCTCGAACTAAACATTTTCGGTGTCCCATTTAGCCATCTACGACATGTCTGTTGAAGCTACGGCCCTGATGTCGCTACGGCGTACAGTAATCACAACACACAATGCAAGATGCATGAGTCATACAATCCAGTCATGCATCAATCTTGCGCATACCGTGCGCTCATGTGAGACAATCTCCGTCAATCAGGGAGTCTCATAACAACCTGCCCAATGACATATGCAATGGTTAAACACATCTCATAATAAACATGTAGATGATGCGTATGGGCATGTACATGATATTATGCTATCACATACTCATAATCGGTATCGACAACCGACACCGATAATCGTCATCGATAATCGACCTCGACAATTGGAATCGGTGTCAATAATCAGAATTGGCCTCGATAATCAGAATCAGAATCGGCCTCAACAATCAGCTTCGACAATTAGAATCGGCCACGACAATCGGAATCGGTATCGACAATCAGCTTCGACAATTAGAATCGGCCACGACAATCGGAATCGGTATCGACAATTAAAATCGGCCTCGACAATCAGAATCGGCCTCGACAATCTACCTCAACAATCAAAATCAGAATCGGCCTCAACAATCGGCCTCGGTAATCAGAATCGGTATCGACAATCGGAATCGGCCTCAACAATCGAAATCGGTATCGGTATCGATAATTGGAATCGGAATCGGCCTCAACAATCAGAATTGGCCTCGACAATCGGAATCAGCATCGACAATTGGAATCAAAATTGGCCTCAACAATCGGCCTCGACAATCGGAATCGGTGAGAATAAGCCTAACAAGGCCTAAGGGAAGGTCACAATGTGGACATCCAACCATCATTGCCCATCAATGAGGACATTCAACCAACATCGCTTTCAAGTAGTGGCCCACATCGAGCCAAATGTAAAGTGGGCCCATGGCCTGACACAAGGGCCTAATAGACATCACCATGGGCCTCACTCTAGGGCCACATATACATCACAATGGGCCTCGGCACATGGGCCATGAATACATCACATCCGGCCTCACTCATGGGCCACATATACATCATAATGGGCCTCATCATATGGGTCGGAAATACATCACAGTGGTCCTCAACGCATGTGCCAGAAATATATCACAATGGGCCGCTCATACGGGCCTAATATACATCACGATGGGCCGCAAATATATCACATTGGGCCATATATACATCACAATGGGCCTCTCACACGGGCTTAATACACATCACAATGGGCCTCATGTTGGGCCTACACATACATCAAACGGGCCTCATATACATCATATCGGGCCTCAAACACGGGCCACATATACATTATGTTGGGGTGGCCTTGCTCATTCTAAATGGGCCTCAAATACATAGCAATGGGCCACTAATACATCACATCGGGCCGCATCACGAGGGCACATATACAATCTTGATGGGCCACATCCCATGGGCCATATACATTCATTACATCGGGCCTCACACATGGGCCTCATATACATCAAATGAGTTGCATAGGTATACAATACATGCGTCACGTCGGTCCATACAAATGGACGGACGGTGTGGATTTCACGGTCAAACCCAAAAAACTTGTTGCGTTAGAACAACAGCTATATAGCTAGTGTAAGGTACACCAGCCAATCTACATCCACCGTCCACGGGTTAGGCGGTGTGGATGTAACAAATCAATTCAAGGTGGGCCCCACATGCTACTATGATGGGGTCCACGTCCAATGAACGGACAGTGTGTATAAGACACCTACATCACAGTAGCCCGCAGGGCTGGCTGACGTTAATCAGCTATATAGTTGGTGCGTGGTAGCCCAGCCAATCTGTTTCACGTTATGTGGGTCCCATGTGGGGCCCACCTTAAAGTTGATTTTCCACCCAATCTGTTCATAAGATCACAAAGACCTGAATAAAGAAGAAAAACAAATTTCATGACCCAAAAAGGGTTTCAATGGTAGACGTTCAATCCCCAGCTGCTTCATGTAGTGTGGGTTACCTGAGTTCCTTGTATGACTGATTTTTGAGGTGACCCACTGATTAAAGGGGACCTATTAAATGCGCGGTGTTGATGTTCAACACACATCATGGTGGGGCCTGAGGTGGGGCCTACTCATCCTGCTCGTTCCAAGCAGAACGTCCTCTGGACGCTGGCAGCAACAGCATCCAGAGCTTTTTTTTATATAATTCTGAGGTTTTTTATAGGTGGGGCCCGCATCAGGAAAATCAGGCCCTTCGGTTGGATTCCATGGCTCGTAAAAGACCCAACGAGCCCAATATTCAACATATTTTAACGTGAAGAAACATATGGCGGGCCTTAATAGATTTTTAATCGTCAGATTCCTATTTTAGATGGTGTGGCCTACTAGAGTTTCATATTAGCATCATTTTTTGGCTCAACACTTAAAATGAGCTGGGAAGTAGGGTGGACGGTGAGGATCAGATACATACATTAAGGTAGGGTCCATGTGAGTGTGACCCGCCGACTTTTGAATTAAAGCTTATATTTGTTTTTCCGTTTATACGGTCCAGCAGTAGAGGCTGCTGGATGTTCCGAGGTAGGATGGGTGGATGTAATACATTCATCGAAGTGGGGTCACGTAGACGTGGCTCATCAGCCACATACGTTGAGGTGGCCCTAAGCACACGTGGCCCACTAATGGACGGTGGTGTTAATATAACACATACCTCATGGTTAGTGCCCACTGATGGACGGTTGGGATAAAACATACCTCATGTGGGTCTCATGAGATGGACTGAAGGTGTGGATGAAATCCACACGCAGGTGGGTCCCACGACATGTACGTCATGGATCAAGCATCAAGGTGGGCCACAAAAGGGGGGAGAGAGAGAGAGAGAGAGAGAGAGAGAGAGAGAGAGAGAGAGAGAGAGAGAGAGAGAGAGAGAGAGAGAGACGTGAGTAGTGGAGGAACCTCGCCATTATGGGTCCCTTTATGAACAATGCATACATCAAGATGGGTCCCACTATATGTGGGCCCTCAAATCACAAAAATCATCGGTAGAAAACCTAAGATCACCCACCTTTGATCTCCTCTTCCTTCTTTCGCCTATAGCCTCTAGAGCTCCAAGGGAACGATTTTAACGGTTGAGATGATCTTTGGATGGTGGGATTGGGTCGTAGGGAGTGGGCCACACTAGTTTCTCATCTCCTTAGAAAACCATGAACGTTGAGTGCTTGGGGTTGCTTGGGAGAATGAGAGAGAGATGAGATAGAGAGGTTTTAAGAGAGAGAGGGATGGGTGAACTTGAAAAGGGATGGGTGGAGAGAGAGAGAGTTGACTTTGGGTTGTTGGGGATGGGACATGTACTTGACATGTGAGGTGATTGATTTGACATATTTTTCTTGAGTTTTGCAACACGTGGCGTTTTCCTCGAACTGAACGCGGGCCCACATCTCCTGGTCTGTGTATCGCCTCAGCGTGCGAGATGTGGCATCGGAAACGCTGCGACGGCGTGGTCGCTAAGGTATAAGTCTCGAGTTGAGCCGACTCTAAAATACGTGATATAACTCAGGGTCGCGCGTAACTGCCAATTACAGATTGCGAGTCGCCGGAATTCTACCGGGATGACCGCGGAAGCCTAATGAACAGTACATGCTAGGATACAGGTCTTATTGTAATCCAATAAGATTGGAAGCCCACCAAAATCATTAATAATTTTCATATATTACCATAATTTTGAGTTTATATAGGTGACTACTTTTGAAATTGAAAATTCTATTTAGATATCCATCCAATATTGGATTTCTCTTAAATTTTGTAGAGTTGTCCCGATGTAAGTATGTAACCTCTAATTTTTTTAAAAAACTATTTGAACTTTTATTTTGTCGATTTAAATCATCAAACACTAATCTATCCTAGATTTTCAGCCCTACTAATGAAAACTCTTAGATATATTGGATAGTTCTATTTCCAGCCATTCCACACGATGGTTCTTGGTGAAAATGTCTTTCCAAGCCTAGGAAGGATATTAGAGGCTCAAGTTTTTAATTCCTCATAATTTTTTCTTGGGTAAATTCTACAAGATTTTTCGGTTTAGTTTACAATTCAAAATATATAGTCAGAATTTATTTAGGTAATGATTAGCATGTAAGGGAGAATTCTAATGCTAGTGATATAGCCCTTATGCATATATTTATTTATATATATTTAATTTTATAGCATTTCACACATTAGTTCCCCCACTATCTTGAGTATTTTTTTTTTTCTATTTTTGGTGTTTGGAGCAACACAGAAAAAATGGCTATAGTATGGCTAATCCCAATACACTAAACTTTTGTCTAGCCAGGGCGATGAATTCTTTGGTATCATCATCCATTCTGGGTGAGTCTTAAACTTCTACTTGATCAGGGCATTGAGTTCGTTGGGAAGCGCCCGAGATTCGGTATTTGGATGAAACGGCTAATACGTTTCTTGAATATGGTTTCGTAAGTCCGTGGTCCTCTTAGGGAATATCATATACATTTTCATTCTACCATAAAAGTACCATAGGTTTCATAAAGGATAGGCATAAATGGTTCATCCCTTGTTGAAACTGACCTTTAATCTTATCATTTATGTGAAAACCTATAAATTCTTAAAAAAATAAAAATTGACATCCTTTCATTCCTTGAATTTTAATTCTTAAACCATTCATCCAAATGATCTGAAATTTAAAAATTAGGTTCCAGACATATTCCTATGACTCCATAAAAATTTTCAAAGTAATATTCTACCGTTTGGTTGGTGTTTTATCCCTGTAAGTTGCTAAAATGGCTGTCCAACAACATATTTTACAAAATTTTAGCACTGTTTTAGTTTTATAGAATTATTTACTAATAAATTAAACTGAAAATTTAGAGGGAGCTTCCTAGAGACCTAAGTGAGTTACCAGATAATTTTTTAAATTTTAAAATAAGTTTACCTAGTTAAACCGAGGTTTCCTAATGTCTCAATTTTTTACCGATACGACTAAAAATTTTGGGAAAATTGAAAAATCTCCAATTCCGGTTTGGGAGACTTTTTTTTTTTCATAGAACTCCATTTAAGGAAAAATTTCAGTCCATAATATATTTATTTTTAATTTTGAAAATTTATTCTGAAGGTACCTAGATTTATTCTCTAAATTCCATATTTAACTTAACAATTTCAATGGGGAACCTGAATATGGGTTTTTAATTCCTCAACTTCTTACTTTCTTTAGGGATTCACCTAATTATAGGTATCTAACTCATGATCCAATCATTTGAGTCGTGCAAAGATTATGATAGTCCATGCCCTTAGGCCTGCTTATCTCATTCTCATGCTTTGATACCAACTGTAATGCCCTGAGTTTTTGCGGCTCGAGTACATACTCGTACCCGAGAAATCTGAGTATTAATAAAGTAATAATTGGATGCTTCAAAATATTACATTATTTTTTTTTTTAGATTACATCCAATTACATTCACGAAGGTAACCATTCATGAGGATACAACCAACCATACTATAATTCTTATTCTATTTAAATGTAAAAGTTTAGCTAATTATTTAATGCTCACTTAGTGAGGGCTTTTTGCAAATATCCAAATTTATACAACGAAACGTAAATAAATCAAGACTAAAATGAAAGCATCAACAACATAATCACATGTCACTCGTAGTCTTTCATAGGGAGATCATGCATCGCCCATATCTTCAACATGTATATCACCTGCATCATCTGTATGGTTGGAGAGGGTCAACGCCCTACTCATAGTGATTGTTGTCCTTTAAGAATAACAAGAATTCAAGTGATTCATCATATAATAATGTAAGGGTTCTAATATACCTTATATTCCATCATTATGAGTGGTATCGATATGCACAACTAAATATACATGAATGCATGCTTAACATAGTGTGTGCGGCTAATTATACATAGTGACTACCACTTTGGAATATAATTCATAAAAATTTGAATCGCTCCGCATCCTATAACTACGGATGTTTATCTGCGTGTCCAACACTACCATGGATTTACATGAACACCTTGAGACAACACAACTCATTGATTGGATGAATTACGTAACACGATTTATTTATGGAACGACTAATTGTGACATTCAACCTGGAAAGGTGATGTAACACGCATTGTGGATTACTTACATCGATTTGTGTACCACTACCCAAATCTAAGGATTTACATATCAACTAAGAGGGTCACTACCCAGAATGTATTATGTCTACAATAAATATATATAAGTCACTAGTTGTGATTTATTCAACACATCACTTGCATCAATAGAGAATTAAATCGAACCATGAGAGTTTTTGAACTCCAAGACACATGCCTAAGCCATAATATAAGAAAAGTAGCATAAGGCTAACATAATAGAGGGAAACAGAGTAGCAATAAGCTAACTCCATAAAAGAGAAGAGTAAAAAATAGACTAACTCAACAAAATAAGGGAGATGGGCAAAAGCCAACTCAATACAGAGTAGAAACACACGTTGCTCTCAAAATCAACAAAGGGCAAAGATTATATCCATCTCCATATGAATTCATAAAAAGTCCAGCGGTATTTTTATGGACTAATCAATCTGGAATAATAATAAAAAAAAACCTAAATAGGGTAGAAAATAATCCATACACTTCAAAGTGAATACATAGGCACAACAGTACGATTTATGTTAGACGGGTCACCCGATAAGTCCAAATTACTCCAAAAGTGAGTTTCGCTGCCCTAAGGTTTAAAATATTGAATTTAAATTAGATTAATATCAGTGAAATCATAATATTTGCTGACACAACTATCTGATCCATTGGATACGTAAACTATGCACCGTTCAGGGCCCGAACGTTTCATAATTTAAAGCATAGTTTTGTAATTCAACCTACGAAATATTTACCACATGATTCAAATCATATATTAAACATAATTCCAATATGAATTAATAATTCATAATAATTCAGCAACTTATTAAGATGGAAATCATAGTAAAAAATTAAACTATACACAATTTAATCAGAAAATAAGAGAATTATGTATAAACTCAACTTAAACTGGTGTAAGCTAAAAGGAATTCGTCACATTAGCCTTAGATGTAAACCCTAGGTACATATCGATGTAGGAGGACTTCTACATAAATCATGACATCGCTCAAGTAAGAGGGAGACACCACATTTGTGGAGAAGGAAGAGAATGGATGAACGCTTATGCTTGGATCTCTCTCTCTCTCTCTCTCTCTCTCTCTCTCTCTTCTCTCTCTATATTCCTTAGATGTGGGAAGGTGGGAGTGCATGAGTTTTCGAGTGGAGAAGGGGTGCATGCCCCCTTTTGTAAAAGGGTGGGCGTGAGAGGGGGTGTGTCAGATCTCACTTGAATTGGGTTTCTTAAATCTATCTTTTTTAATTACTTTTCTTTAAATCTAATTCGCTTATAGTATTTGGGTCATTCTCTTGGTAATTCATGACTTAGATTGGCTTATCTTAAAAATTCTCCTAACAGGTGCAAAACGGACTTGATCTCAATTAACGATTCACGCTTAATGATCAGGGCCCAATTTTGAAGAAAATGTTTACTTAGGATAGCAAAATGCTTGAGAAAATTTTGGTAGTTGATCTATGTTGGAAAAAGTCATGAATATGAAATTTCGCCTTTTGCGCTATAAAAAAAAAAAAAAAAAAAAGGAATTGGCTTTAAGGTAATCAGCATTCAACGATGTAGGACCATAAATCAGGGTCTAAAATTTATATGATCTCATATTCATATAAGGCCAAACTATGGTCTAAATTTTAGTTGTGATTGATGGAGGAAAGTGTGTAGTTGTAATTGATGGTGGAAAGTATGTAATTCGGAAAGTCCAGATTTAGAAAGAGTTGATAAGCCTAAAAGGGTTAATTTCCTGCCTAAGGAAAAGCCTACCAAGGTGAGGTTCTCGTATTTCACATTCGGTCCATATGATGAGCAATATAAGTTGTTCATATAAAGGAAAATATCCTACTACGAATACGCACGAACTTTCATCATTCGATGGACTTTAAAATCAACTATTAAGGGGCTAATCTGTCAATTGAGTTACTTTTACAATGATCTAAGGGCTGAAATTTGATGTGTACAGTTAATTTATTATATATAGGCATGAAACAAAATTTTATATAAAATGGATAATGAGAACTATGTGATCTAGAATTCAAGGGTATAAGTTAATGGCATTTTCATAATTATTGCTGATTCGAGAGTTTTGGAAAATCTAATAATTGTACATGATTATAGACACATTTCTAAGCAGTTATTATAAAATAAATTATATCTAAATCATTACAGATAAATAGTTATTCACCAAATAAGTTAAAATTATCATTAATTAAGACGCGATACATATATCAAACAACAAGATGGATGGTCAGATGACAAGTTAAAAATAGAAAAACTTAATGGTTAGTATTATGACCACGTATATAGGTAGACGCACGGTTAGTTTAATAAATGGATGACTACAAAGTGGGTGTTTGGAGTGATCAAGAGGTAGAATATATATACCGTTTGATTCAAGTGACTTTTTCACATATGTAAGTTCTTTCGATTTTAGTTTAGATGGTGTGTTAAGCATATCCATAAGTGGTGAACAAGATGAACAAATTAACATATCGATTCAATACATGTACGAACAAATGTAGAGTTCAGGTAGTTAATTTACTATGATTGAGTGGTCCAAATTCAAAGTGGACAGTCAAATATCTTTACTTACATGTGAATAGTTGACTTAACGGTTAGTTATGATGGATAAGTGAGAATACTTGGATATATGATGATCATGTCTAAAAAATCAATGATCAGATGACTTGATTTATGGATAAGCATTATCCCCACCAGTCATATTCAGGTTAGAGAATAGATGTAAAGTTAGAATATGATAAATTTGTAACACACACACACACACACACACACACACACACACACACACACACACATATATATATATATATATACCAAATTAAATTTCATGGTAACACTTGAAAACTTTTAATACTCGAATATTGAAAAGCTCAAGGTGTTACAAGAAATTTTCAATGCTCGTGGAGGTGATCTACGGTGCAGTCTATATCTCAACGCTCCTACATCCTCATAATCGGTGAGATCTCTCTGATTTTCTTGATTCTTTCATTATTCATCCACTCCTGCGTGAGTGAAGAAGGTTGTAAACTTTCTACTTCATAGTGGATTGTTGATCTGCACGAGGTCCCGTGGTTTTTACCTCTTTGAGGGTTTTCCACGTAAAAATCTCGTGTGGTGTGTGATTGATGCTTTGATTTATTTCATTGTTTTATTATCCATAATTCTGGTTTGTTCTAGAGGGCTAGATTCTAAGGTTTTGTGCAAGGCCCCCAACAGTAAGATGCGGCAATGCCAGCTTGAGGTGCTTGGTGGTGAATATACACTACGCCAAAATAGCGAAAAAAGGACGGTTGAAAACCGTCTCAAAAGCCCAAAAAGGACGGTCCTGGACCGTCACAACGGCCGTCAAATTTTGACGTGTCGTATTTTTTAAAGGACGGCCATAAACCGTCTCTCAATAAGGACGGTCATGGACCGTCTCTAAAAAAGGACGGCCATAAACCGTCTCTAATGGTAGCCCAGTTTTACCCCTCCTGGACCTGAGAAGGACAGTCTGTGACCGTCCATAAAAAGGACGGCCCATGACCGTCAATAACAAGGACAGTTATAGACCGTCTCTTATAACCCAGAAAAGGACGGTCATAAACCGTCTCTTATGAACTTGGAAAGGATGGTTATAGACCGTCTCTTATGAGGACGGTTATGAGCCGTCCGTTAAAAGGACGGTCTTCAACCGTCTCATATTTGTATATACACCTGCTTATATGATGTTTTTCCTGATATACACCTGTTACAACATCATATTCTTCCTGATATACACCTATTATATAATATATTTCATCATATTCACATTCACATCCATCTAAACCCAAACTATGTAAATCTATCCAAACAAAAACTACATTCATCCAAACATAAACTACATCTATCCAAACACACAATATACACCTGTTACAATATCATGTTCTTCCTAATATACACCTGTTACAACATCGTTCTCTTCCTGATATACACCTGTTATATAATATATTTCATCACATTCACATCCATCTAAACCCAAACTACATAAATCCATCCAAACATAAACTACATTCATTCAAACATAAACAATCTTATCCACATTACATTCATCCATGCATAAATACGCTCACACCAACCCTGCAAAAGATCATACAAAAACAGAGGAGAAAAAGACTTATCGGATCATCCCTTCGTTCATAGAACCTCTCTGAGGATCCTGCACAACTTGAAAAAGATCTCTTATCAGCTCCTGCTGATGTGGCTGTGCCGAGAACAACTTTAAAAGAGGCAAAAGAAAAAACACATCAGACATTCAAAGTTCAACCACTTCAAAGAATCACAAACCTTGACATAAAGTTTTAAGGCAACATTTTCGAGATACTGTTTATTGACTCTGGATGCCTGTCTCGGTTGACAACATTGCGACACTATGCCCAACTCCGTTTCGCAAACACGTTTAATCTTTCCTGCAAAATCAGAAAACAAAATGCTTTAGTTGATTCATTCCATCTCTCTAGGATTTAGGGTCTTGTTTGTACTCACCATATGAACAACTCATGTTAGGTAAAATGATAATAAGCAATTGGAGATGTTTCTTCTTATCTCCACTTTGTAGGTTTTCAGTGGCTTGTTTGTGTACATCCATCAGAGCCATCTCAATCCTATTAGGGCGATCGGTTTTAGGTTTAGTTTTTAGGCTTAGGTTTAGGTTATAAGTGCAGGTTATAGGTTTAGGTTTAGGTTTAGGTTAGGTTATAGATTAAGGTTTAGGGAATTGAGAATAGGTTAAGGTTTAGGTTTAGAAAATCGGGTTCGGGTTCAGGATCAGGTTTAGGTTTAGGTTAGGGAGTTGAGATTAGGATTAGGTGTAGGTTTAGGTTTAGGGATTTGAGAATACATTTAGATTATTGGTTTAGGTTTAGGTTATAGGTTATAGGTTTAGGCTTAGGTTTAGTTTAGGTTTAGGTTTATATTTAGGTTATAAGCTATAGGTTTAGGGAATTGAGAATAGGTTAAGATTTAGGTTTAGGGAATTGAGAATAGGTTAAGATTTAGGTTTAGGTTTAAGTTATAGGTTTAAGTTATAGGTTTAAGTTATAGGTTTAGGTTTAAGTTATAGGTTTAAGTTATAGGTTTAAGTTATAGGTTTAGGTTTAGGTTAAGGTTTAGGTTTAAGTTATAGGTTAAGGTTTATAGGTTTAAGTTATAGGTTTAGGTTTAAGTTATAGGTTTAAGTTATAGGTTTAGGTTAAGGTTTAGGTTTAAGTTATAGGTTTATAGGTTTATAGGTTTAGGTTTAGGTTAAGGTTATAGGTTTAGGTTTAGGTTTAGGTTAAGGATTTGGTTTAGGTTTAGGTTAAGGTTTAGGGTTAGGTTATAAGCTATAGGTTTAGGGAATTGAGAATAGGTAAAGGTTTAAGTTTAGGAAATCGGGTTCGGGTTCGGGATCGGGTTTAGGTTTGGGTTTTTAAGTTTAGGTTTAGGTTTAGGTTAGGGAGTTGGGATTAGGATTAGGTGTTGGTTTAGGTTTAAGAATTTGAGAATACATTTAGGTTTTAGGTTTAAGTTTAGGTTAAGGTTTAGGTTTAGGTTTAGGTTATAAGTTATAGGTTTAGGGAATTGAGAATAGGTTAAGGTTTAGGTTTAGGAAATCGGGTTTGGGTTTGGGATCAGGTTTCGGTTTGCATTTTCAAGTTTAGGTTTATGTTTAGGTTAGGGAGTTGAGATTAGGATTAGATGTAGGTTTAGGTTTGGGGATTTGAGAATACATTTAGGTTTTAGGTTTAGGTTTAGGTTTGGGTTTAGGTTTAGGGAATTGAGAATAGGTTAAGGTTTAGGTTTAGGAAATCGGGTTCGGGTTTATGTTTGGGTTTTTAAGTTTAGGTTTAGGTTTAGGTTAGGGAGTTGAGATTAGGATTAGGTGTAGGTTTAGGTTTAGAGATTTGAGAATACATTTAGGTTTTAGGTTTAAGTTTAGGTTAAGGTTTAGGGAATTGAGAATAGGTTAAGATTTAGGTTTAGGAAATCGGGTTCGGGTTCGGGATCGGGTTTCGGTTTGCATTTTCAAGTTTAGGTTTATGTTTAGATTAGGGAGATGAGATTAGGATTAGATGTAGGTTTATGTTTGGGGATTTGAGAATACATTTAGGTTTTAAGTTTAGGTTTAGGTTTAGGTTTAGGTTATAGGTTTAGGTTTAGGTTTAGGTTTAGGAAATCAGGTTCGGGTTCGGGATCGGGTTTATGTTTGGGTTTTCAAGTTAAGGTTTAGGTTTTAGGTTAGGGAGTTGAGATTAGGATTAGGTGTAGGTTTAGGTTTAGGGATTTGAGAATACATTTAGTTTTAGGTCTCAGGTTATAGGTTAAGGTTTAGGTTAAGGTTAGGTTATAGGTTATAAGTTTAGGTTATAGGTTATAAGTTAAGGTTTTAGGTCATAGGTTTTGGTTTAGGTTAAGGTTATAGGCGTAGGTTTAGGTTTAGGTTAAGGTTTTGGTTGAGGTTTAGGTTAAGGTTTAGGTTTAGGGAAATGAGAATAGGTAAAGGTTTAGGTTTAGAAAATCGAGTTCGGGTTCGGGATCAGGTTTAGGTTTGGGTTTTCAAGTTAGGGTTTAGGTTTAGGTTAGGGAGTTGAGATTAGGATTAGGTGTAGGTGTAGGTGTAGGTGTAGGTGTAGGTTTAGGGATTTGAGAATAGGTTAAGGTTAAGGTTTAGGTTTAGGTTTAGGGAATTAAGAATAGGTTAAGGTTTAGGTTTAGGAAATCGGGTTCGGGTTCGGGATCGGGTTTATGTTTGGGTTTTAGGTCATAGGTTTTGGTTTAGGTTAAGGTTATAGGTTTAGGTTTGGGTTTAGGTTAAGGTTTTGGTTAAGGTTTAGGTTATAAGCTATAGGTTTAGGGAATTGAGAATAGGTAAAGGTTTAGGTTTAGGAAATCGGGTTTGGGTTCGGGATCGGGTTTATGTTTGGGTTTTTAAGTTTAGGTTTAGGTTTAGGTTTAGGTTAGGGAGTTGGGATTAGGATTAGGTGTAGGTTTAGGTTTGGGGATTTGAGAATACATTTAGGTTTTAGGTTTCAGGTTATAGGTTAAGGTTTAGGTTATAAGTTTAGGTTATAGGTTATAGGTTAAGGTTTTAGGTCATAGGTTTTGGTTTAGGTTAAGGTTATGGGTGTAGGTTTAGGTTTAGGTTTAGGGAAATGAGAATAGGTAAAGGTTTAGGTTTAGGAAATCGGGTTCGGGTTCGGGATCGGGTTTAGGTTTGGGTTTTCAAGTTAGGGTTTAGGTTTAGGTTAGGGAGTTGAGATTAGGATTAGGTGTAGGTGTAGGTTTAGGGATTTGAGAATAGGTTAAGGTTAAGGTTTAAGTTTAGGTTTAAGGAATTGAGAATAGGTTAAGGTTTAGGTTTAGGAAATCAGGTTCGGGTTCGGGATCAGGTTTATGTTTGGGTTTTAGGTCATAGGTTTTGGTTTAGGTTAAGGTTATAGGTTTAGGTTTGGGTTTAGGTTAAGGTTTTGGTTAAGGTTTGGGTTATAAGCTATAGGTTTAGGGAATTGAGAATAGGTAAAGGTTTAGGTTTAGGAAATCGGGTTCGGGTTCGGGATCGGGTTTATGTTTGGGTTTTAGATCATAGGTTTTGGTTTAGGTTAAGGTTATAGGTTTAGGTTAAGGTTTTGGTTAAGGTTTAGGTTATAAGCTATAGGTTTAGGGAATTGAGAATAGGTAAAGGTTTAGGTTTAGGAAATCGGGTTCGGGTTCGGGATCAGGTTTATGTTTGGGTTTTAGGTCATAGGTTTTGGTTTAAGTTAAGGTTATAGGTTTAGGTTTGGGTTTAGGTTAAGGTTTTGATTAAGGTTTAGGTTATAAGCTATAGGTTTAGGGAATTGAGAATAGGTAAAGGTTTAGGTTTAGGAAATCGGGTTCGGGTTCGGGATCAGGTTTACGTTTGGGTTTTAGGTCATAGGTTTTGGTTTAGGTTAAGGTTATAGGTTTAGGTTTGGGTTTAGGTTAAGGTTTTGGTTAAGGTTTTGGTTATAAGCTATAGGTTTAGGGAATTGAGAATAGGTAAAGGTTTAGGTTTAGGAAATCGGGTTCGGGTTAGGGATCGGGTTTATGTTTGGGTTTTAGGTCATAGGTTTTGGTTTAGGTTAAGGTTATAGGTTTAGGTTTGGGTTTAGGTTAAGGTTTTGGTTAAGGTTTGGGTTATAAGCTATAGGTTTAGGGAATTGAGAATAGGTAAAGGTTTAGGTTTAGGAAATCGGGTTCGGGTTCGGGATCGGGTTTATGTTTGGGTTTTAGATCATAGGTTTTGGTTTAGGTTAAGGTTATAGGTTTAGGTTTGGGTTTAGGTTAAGGTTTTGGTTAAGGTTTAGGTTATAAGCTATAGGTTTAGAGAATTGATAATAGGTAAAGGTTTAGGTTTAGGAAATCGGGTTCGTGTTCGGGATCGGGTTTATGTTTGGGGTTTTTGTTTGGGTTTTTAAGTTTAGGTTTAGGTTTAGGTTAGGGAGTTGAGATTAGGATTAGGTGTAGGTGTAGGTTTAGGGATTTGAGAATAGGTTAGGTTGTAGGTTAAAGTTTAGGGAATTGAGTTTAGGTTATAGGTTTCGGTTATAGGTTTAGGTTATAGGTTAAGGTTTAGGTTGTAGTTATAGGTTTTGGGATGTAAGAATAGGTTTAGGTTATAGGTTAAGGGTGTGGTCCCTGCAAATACAGATATAAACACGGCCTGTCCAAATGGCCAGGCCCTTCCAATACTGTCCATAGGAAATGGACAGCTTCATCATGGTCAGCGGTTCCCACCTTCCAGGGACCCCCGCTCATCCAGATAGCTCCGACGCACATCCGGGCTTGCTCCATTATTTTCGAGCAAATACATTAACACGGCCTGTCCAAATGGCCAGGCCGTTCCAATGTTGTCCATAGGAAATGGACAGCTTCATCATGGTCAGCGGTTCCCACCTTCCAGGGACCCCCGCTCATCCGGATAGCTCCGACGCACATCCGGGCCTGCTCCATTATTTTCGAGCAAATACATTTAAAAACAACATAAATATTTCTAAAAGCATCTGGATACCTGGGGAAGGCCTCCTATATTTGTATTGTTGGTTACTCATCCTTTTGTCTGCAAGCCACAATTGACCAACAATTTCTATCGCTACCTGTACTCTGAAACCAACACAAATATAACTGAGAAACAATATAAGGAATAAGAAAAAATGAATTTACCTGTACACATCCTTAAATGTTTCCCTATAAGGAGGTGATATTATATCTTTGATAGCCACAACCTGTATGACAGAGAAAAATCCAACCCCTGGATTGGTCTTTGGAACCTTTGTTGGATGTTTGTGACCTGGAAATCTTACAAGCAGACAGTCCATGCAGTATAAGAGTGATATAGAAAAATGAGTAGAGAAAGGGAGAAAGGAAAAATAAAAAATAAAAAAGGTGAGAAGTTTTGTCAATTTGTATCCATAATGCCAGTGTTAACGCATTTGACACGACAATCTTAGGGTTGGCATGTATCTTTGTACACAGAATAGTATGATATGACTGATCTTTGGCTTTGAAATGGAATTAATTCTATGAAAATTAATACCATATCTTTGTATAAATGGACATTCCAAATCAGCAGTAAACAGCATTTCCAAATCCACATTCCATGGACGTTCCAAATGGGGCATATAAGTATTCATACATCCATGATTACAATGAAATGTAAAAGGAGGAAGGACACCAAAGTCAGCATATGACTCGTAGAGAAGGTTAACAGGATTATATGTTTAAAAGGATAGTTTCTTGAAAGAGTAAGGGCATTGCTCTTATACGTTGAGAGCTGCCAGAAAATATCTCAGACATTTAAGCATAACAAACTTTGAACAAGTTGCAAGGAAAATCAGGAAATCCATCATCATACGCTATTTCAAATTTTTTGAAAAATTTTCAACGTGCAAACAGTGAATGAGAGAATGAATGCATGCTGACGTGCAGTTTGCCCAGTAGGACCATGGTCATGTGATAGAGACCTTGTGGGGATGGGAGGCCCCACCATGGACAGGTGTCTCAAAATCTCTCAGAATGGAAGATCCCACGTTCCTAACCCTTCAACCAGTGGTCTATGAATAGATGGGTAAGAAAGATACAGCAACATAGAATAAAGACCAAAGATTACATAGCAAGGACCATTCAATCTGGAAGAATTTTGAGGCATCCACCATCAGTGGTGCTGCCATCATATCAACAGGATCACAAACCATGGGACCCACTTGTCTGAAGTGGACATATCACTGATTCAGGATACTATTTGCATCCTGATGTATCAAGACCCTATATTCATCTACTATAAACTCAATGGAGAACTTCACAGAAAGTTCAATTTCAGCACAGTAAAGGACAGCAATCAAACTCCCTTCAACAGACTAGTCAGGAGCTGTTTGCATAGGAGAAATTCCGTTGTATTTCTGTTAGAGATGATTTGTGATCGCAACGGGTTGTGTGAGAGAAATTATCGCCAACCAAAGAAATCCAAATGGTCTCCTCCCATGCTACTAGGACCTTTGAGATGATTTTGATATCTTCACTATGACTAAGAGAATACACCAGACAATAGAAAAAGCTTCTTACGCATTTTTCCTTCGATCACAATTTTTTTTTTCTCTTAATGGGAGAGCCAGGCTTTCTTTGACCATGAATGCAACTTATAAATGAAAAACATTTTAGTTCTCCTGAAAAAAGGTATTAAGAGAAAATGGAATAGTAGATTTTTAAGCAACAACAATTTGAAAGTCGCATGCATCTATCTAGACTTCAACAAAGAAAAATAATTCTTTTGGAAGCTTAAACAATATAATTTATTTGCATCATAGAAGTGCACATTCAGATCACGGAAATAAACAGTGGAACATTTGATTCTTACCTGTTGTCATTCAAGGTCAGATCCATGCACTCAAAAGAAAACATAGTGGCAGAAATCTTACATAACCAACCATAGAAACCAATATCTGGAAACAGAAAGAGACATCTTATACTAATTGCCTTCGTTTCTTCACTTTATCTTTTCATGTGCAATTTTTCTCCTTTTCACACACACACAAAGGCAAGTTCAAATTTTGGATTCTCCCTATCCAAACGTGTCCCTAAAGTGAAGTGAAGGGACAACTCAGAGGATCCCCATAAACCCAATGGTTGAAAATAGCAGAAAAGAAAATTCTAATTGGCAACTTGCTATCCATTGCCTTAATGGATAGTTCCTTTCCTTTTTCTTTATTCTTCCTTTTCTTCATTAATAAATTCCATCGAAAAAAAAGAAGAGAAAGATATGGTATTAATACAGGATGACAACATTTATATGGGATAGGTATAGGTTTATACAGGATGAAAATTATATGTATCTTTGTACACACTAAACATATGAAAATTACACAGTAAGTGTTGAGAATGCAAAATCTGTCAGCTGAACTAAATATATGGGATAGGTGAACTGCTGCTCAACATTTTTTTAACTGTCCATCTTCTCCATACATGAATGCCAAGCAGTTTAGGTTGGATGGAAAATAAACATCATGGTGGGCCTAGAAAAGTTTCAACGGTGAGAATCATTATCACCGCTGCTTCCTGTGGTGTGGTCCAATTGAGCCTCGGATCTGACTCATATCTAGAATTATGAACTAAAATGACAGGAAAAAATGGATTAACGGTGTGGATAAGACCCATACCTCACGGTGGCCACTCAAAGCTGCTGCCCGTTCCCAGCTGGTGACGGGCGGGGTAGGACGCAATCCGCGTCGAAGGCATAGGACCAATTGCAATTCCATCCCACCTAATCCCTTCTAATCCCACTTGCCCAAACACGCCCAAAATCCCCAAATCCCCAAATCCCTAAATCGATATTGAGAGAGAGAGAGAGAGAGAGAGAGAGAGAGAGAGAGAGAGAGAGAGAGAGAGAGACCTCACTGTCGTGAGTGACCTTCAACCGAGCGTGCGTGGGTAGGGCGTTCGGCAACGGACCGCAAGAGATGGAGAGGGAGGGACGGATTGGGGAACAGAGAGAGAGAGAGAGAGAGAGAGAGAGAGAGAGAGAGAGGGAGAGAGATTGGGGAACGAATAGAGAGAGGGAGGAAGATGAGAGCTGGAGCAAGATCGGGAGAGGGTTAGGGAACAGCGAGAGAGACAGACAGAAATGGAGGGATTCCCAATTTTGGGAAATGGTGGTCGGTGCTCTGTGGGACCCACCATGATGTATGTGTTGCATCCATGCCGTCTATCTATTTTTACAGATCATTTTATCGTATGACACCAAAAATGGGGTATATCCCAATCTCAAATGGACCACATTACAAGAAACAGTGTTGAATGATCGTAGACCATTAAAACTATTTTGGGGGCCATAAAAGTTTTGGATCAAGCTGATTTTTGCTTTTTCCCTTCATCTGGGCCTGTATGACCTAATCAACATGTTGGATGTCAAATAAATAGTACAGTGGGCCTTAGGAGGATTTTAATGGTGGATATCCAATCACTATTGTTTTCATATGGTGTGGTCCACCCGAGATTTATATCTCCCTCATTTGTAGGATCAAGTGATAAAATAATCGTTAAAAATGGATGAAACACATACATCATGGTGGGCCCACAGAGCACCGACCATCAGCCACGGGGCTGGTGGCTGGGAGAGTAGCCAATCGTTTCGCAATTTTGGGCGTGGATGGGGTAAGACGGACATGGATGTCCTGTCCGGAGCTTGTGGGACCAACCATGATGTATTTTGTTTATCCATTTTGTCTATTAATTTTAATAAATAATTTTAGTACATGATGCCAAAAATAAAGTAGATTGAAGGCCCAAGAGGACCACACCATAGGAAGCATATGTGATTTAATCTCCATGTTTCCTACCATGTGGTCCACTTTAGCCTTCAATATACCTGATTTTTAGTTTCATGACCTATAATAATATTGCAAAATAGATGGACAGCTTAGATATAAAACATATATTTTTGTAGGCCCTATGAAGTCCCTATAGAGCCCTATAATAATATTTCAAAATAGATGGACAGCTTCAATATAAAACATATATTTTTTTGGCTTATAAAGTCCTGTAACCTAATCTTTTTTCTTAGATCATTATAAGGTATCATGCAAAACATTAGGCAGGAACAAGGCTTGAGTGGACTACAAATTGGGCATTTCACTTCCACCATTAAAAACTTCTTGGGAGCTGGAGAAGTTTCGGATCAAGCTCATTATGTGTGTCCCACTTGGATGAGGGGTCAGACCCAGTTTCAGCTGCATTCAAAACTCATGTGGGCCCCACCAAGTGCTTTTATATATTTTTTAGATGTCTTCACATAGTTTTAGATGGTATAGCCCACCTGAGTTTCGTATACGAATGATTTTTGAGATATCTCATAAGCTAAAGGGGACACATCAAAACTACGTGTATGTCCCACCTTATTCCATGTCTGTATTAACTTATAGACAAGTTGGATCTTAAATAAACATCGCGGCGGGCCCTAAGAAGGTTTCAATAGTGGGTGTCACTATCCCACTCTTTTCTATGGTGGGTCCACTTGAACTTTGGATCTGCCCCGTCAGTCAGACTTACCATTCCATGGTGGGCCACGACCTTAAAAATAAAGTCAATCCATGACTTGGGTGGGCCACACCACATACTATAGTTGAGAGGGTTATCCTCCCATTAAAACATTCATAATCATTTATTGGGCCCACCTAAATGTGGTTCATAGATCCAGCCCATTCATTATGTGTGTCCCACTTGGATTATGAGGAGTGAGCCCAAATTTCATACACATCCAAAACTCATGTGGGCCCCACCAATTAAATGCTTTTATATGTTTTTGGGATGTCTTCACATAGTTTAGATGCTATGGCCCACCTAAGTTTCGTATACGATTGATTTTTGGACTTAAAGGGGACACATCAAATGCATGGTGTTGATGTTCTACATACATCATGGTGGGGGCGCACACAGATTAACCTCATGGGAAGTTCCCATGAGGTGACCTTATAGTACCATTTCACTATTTAGGTAACTCCTTCATGGGTGTTAACCGTGTAGGGCCCACCTTGATATATTTTATGTATATCCACACCATCCATATATTTTAGGATGTGATTTCAAATCATAAGAACTCAATAAAATTATCCGTTAACATAGATTAACGGAGTGGATTAAATAAATAAATAACAGGTTCTCACGAGATCAATAAGTTGTGTCACAATTTTGACCAGAATATTTGGCCTATTTTACATGTCTGGTCCATTCACTCTATTTGACTGATCATTACCTTCAAATTGACTAGTTACTCACCCCAATCATGCTACATATGAGAGAGATATTGGGCAAACAAGATTGATCAACAATTTGAGTGAATTTTGATTTAAACATCTGAAGTTATTTACTTTTCAATCTGAACTGATCAGATTATCCAAAAGCGATTAAAGGTTGTTCGTAAAATCAAAAATATATGAATGAATAGAAAACACAACACAAACACATCAGCTTGATCCAAAACTTCTATGGCCTCCAAGAATTTTTAAATGGTAGAGGTTCAATCACACTATTTCCTATGGTGTGGTCCACTTGAGCTTTGGATATGTTTCCTTTTTATTCTTTAGACCTCAAATTATCTGTTAACATGGATGAATGGAGTGGATAAAATAAATAAATAACAGTGGACTCCACAGAGTTTACTCTGGTAAAAGTAACGAGTAACTCACCTAAATATAGTAGAGAATGATTTCCTTAAAACATTCATAATCATATATTGGGCCTGCCTGAATGTGATTCACATATCCAACCCACTCATTATGTGTGTCCCACTTGGATGAGGGATATCAGACCAAGTTTTTACCGCATCCGTGTCTGTATTAACTTATAAACAGATTGGATCTCAAATAAACATCGCGGCGGGCCCTAAGAAGGTTTCAATAGTGGGTGTCACTATCCCACTATTTTCTATGGTGGGTCCACTTGAACTTTGGATCTACCCCGTCAATCAGATGCACCATTCCATGGTGGGCCACGAGCTTAAAATAAAGTCAATCCATGACTTGGGTGGGCCACACCACATACTATAGTTGAGAGGGTTACCCTCCCATTAAAACATTCATAATCATTTATTGGGCCCACTTAGATGTGGTTCATAGATCCAACCCATTCATTATGTGTATCTCACTTGGATGAGGAGTCAGACCAAGTTTCATACACATCCAAAACTCATGTGGGCCCCACCAAATGCTTTTATATGTTTTAGGGATGTCTTCACATAGTTTTAGATGCTATGGCCCACCTGAGTTTCGAATACGACTGATTTTTGGACTTAAAGGGGACACATCAAATGCATGGTGTTGATGTTCTACACACATCATGGTGGGGCGCACACAGATTAACCTCATGGGAAGTTCCCATAAGGTGACCTTATAGTAGTACCATTTCACTATTTAGGCAACTCCTTCATGGGTGCTACTCTAACCGTGTAGGGCCCACCTTGATATATTTTATGTATATCGACACCGTCCATATATTTTTCTATCATATTTTAAGATGTGATTTCAAATCATAAGAACTAAATAATCTCAGGTGGGTCATACCAATCAAAATAATGATGAATAACTATTAAAACCTTTTGAAGGTCACAAAAGTTTTGGATCAATTTGATCTTTGTAGTTTGCCTTCATCTAGATCTTCTTTACATTATCAACAAGTTGGATTGCAAATAAACATTACTAAAACCTTACGATGGGGCTCTTTATAATTTTTAATGGCGAGGTACTATATTATCATTCTTTCCAGTGGTGTGGTCCACTTAAGATTTAAATCTACACAATTTTTTATACCCAGCCCAAAAATGGGTTGGAGAAACATAGGGGCGGCAAGGATATACAACAAATCATCAAAATCTTACTTTTGTTATCTAACTTTCAATTTTTCTTGTCAAAATACAAAATTTAGTTTTCATTTTAAAAAAATATTTTTTTTTTTACAATTTGTCAATTTTTTCGTAATTTTGTTTAATTTTTAAAATTTTCTTTTTCAAAATATCATTTTTTAAATCTCACTTTTGTTATATAACTTTTCAATTTTTCTTGTCAAAATACAAAATCTAGTTTTCTTTTTTAAAATATATATATTTTTTAGAATTTGTCAACTTTTTCACAATTATGTTTAATTTTTAAAATTTTCTTTTTCAAAATATCCTTTTTTTTTATCGAAATCTTTTTTTTTTTTCAAAATTATCAACATTATTCAAAGTTCTTAATTTTTTTTTTCAAAATCTAGATTTTTATAAAATTACAGTTTTTTTTTTTCAAAATTTAAATTTTTCTTAAACATTGTTAATTATTTTTCTAAGCTTCTAAACTTTTTTTTTTTTTTTCGAAATACATAATTTTTTTGAGCTTTTTTATTTTTAACTTAGCATTAGAGACGGTTTAGGGCCGTCTCTAACAGAGACGGTCATTGACCGTCTCTAATAGAGACGGTCTTTGACAGTCTCTCATAGAGACGGTCTTTGACAGGGTTGTAAGACGGCTAAGGACCGTCTCTAACAGAGACGGTCTTTGACAGTCTCAAATTGTAAGTAAAAGACGGCCAATGGCCGTCTCTAATGCAGACGGCCAATGACGGTCTCAAATGACCACATATAAGACGGTCTAGGACCGTCTCTAAGGTGGACGGCCAATGACCGTCTCAAATAACCCATGTAAGACGGTCAACGACCGTCTTAAATGATTTGTGGACCTTTAATTTTTTAGGACAATATTAAGGACGGTCAGGGGCCGTCTAAAATTTTAGAGACGGTTTACGGCCGTCTCTAAAGTGTCTTTAAACCAAGCAATTTTAGAGACGGTCCAGAACCGTCTCTAAATCTGTCCTTTTTTTCCATTTTTCACGTAGTGATAATGGCTTCATCTAGTATATCATCCCCATGTATGCCAAGGTATGCTGCTTCATATAAACTTAATAAACCCCAAATGTCACTACTAAATGTTGCCTTGAACTTTCCCTCATTGTCTTTAAACTTTCTAAACACATCTGTTTCACAATCCAAAATTTTCAGGACTTGACAAATGATTTTATTTGACTTTGAGCAATGATACTGGAATGAAGCACCTGTTGTGGCCATGTGTGGGAATGTAAATGCATACATCTGTTTTCCATCTGTGGTGTGTGTGTCGGTGCGCATATGTGTCAACAAATGCATGCATGTTACATACATGCACACAGATGCATGCATCATTTATTTGAAGGATACTTACCAGATGACACATTATACCCATGTTGCCTTAGTAGTCGAAATCGGAGAGCAGTATAGCACGGAGATTATCACCATTATCATTATTATCGATTTTGTCATCATACATCCGATGTAATTCCTTTTCTATGTCCATTTCAAAGTGGTAGGCGACACCAAGGCGTTGAATTGCATCAATCAAAGTCATTTTTTGATATGAATTATTGATGTCAAAAATCATTTTCTTCACTTCTTCCTTCAGTTTTTCAGCATGTTGCTTAGTGCTTGGGTCAAGCTCCTATGTTAATGCCACAAATAGTCAGACAATCATAGCAAGAAATATCACATTGGTTTCAAGACTTTTATAGATTTTGGAGAAGTGATTAATTACAATAATTTTAAATTACTTAAAACAAAGAAATTTTTTTACTTAAAACAAATGTATGTGTGTGCGTGTGTATGTATAAATGATGACACTTAATATGTATGCACCCATGCAATCACTTTAGGCTCTACTAGATTCCATATCTTTGAAGCCCTACATGCAAGGCCCTAAAATTCATCAAACCAGTTCAACTGGGAAACATAACATACACACCCTCAACTATACGTAGATATATGTATATATTGGCACTGACTGATTTACTCATTGAACACATGGAAATAACTCTCTCACCTTGTCATCTTGAGAGGCTGCAATGAAGCGATCACCCCAAATACTAGGGTGATAATTTACACAAAGCACGACCAATTTTTTCTTTCCTTCTCTCTCGTTGAGTGGTAGGACCATCTGAGTGACCACTACCAAGAATAAGAGCCATGATTTTATGAGAAGAAGACAGAGAAGATGGCAAGTTGTGTGTTTGAAATCAAGTGGCGTCTTTAAAAGCTAAGACGGTTGCCTATTTATAGGCACATGAGGGTAGACAAGTTACATGTTGGCATAAAAAAAAGTACGATTGAATGGGATTAGTGACCCAACTCAACCCATGCACGTCATGTGTGATTTCATGTGATGCAGCAGTGCTACTTGCAGTCATGTACTTTCTCATGTAGCAATCTAGAGCACGGTTGGGATTAATTTTTAAATGGCGGTAATTAATGATGTGGGAATAAAAAATTGTGCACGATCAATGTGGCAAAGCAATATCATAAAGAAAAAAGGCAAACCAAGACTTAAAAGCAAGGGAAAACAAGAGATGGGGAGACACAAAAATTCATGTAGTTCGACAAAATGCCTAAGCCGACGTGGCGGCAAGATCATGGGCAACATTATAACAGCCCAAAATAAATTATCTATGTGCATTCATATACACATAGTACACTCGATCATGCATGCATATATTCACATGTGTACACACATATAATACTCAATACATTTGGTTGACTCATACATTCCATGCACTTAATTATTTTCCATGCATTTCATATACCAAGAAAGCATGCATGAATGCATGTCACGTAGCATGAATGGATGCCATGTATTAGTAGACAAAAAACTCAGACAATTGAGACATTATTAGACTAAAGTTACACGCAGTACAACAAAAAAGGGTATACCCGACACTTTTAGGGGATCCTTTGTCGGCGCTAGGTAAAATTGGGCGCTAGCAAAAGATCTCTATAAATAGAAAAAAAAAATGCTACGCTTATGATCCCAACCTCTCTCTCTCTCTTCACACACCTCCGATAAATCCCCATAGCCTTGCCCCCCCACTGCTAGTGATAAGGTCCCTCAACATAGCACCCCAGATTTAATTAGTTCCAAAGTAACCCAGGTGAGACAACCAGGAAGGGAGATCAACGCCATCCACCTTCAACCTTCCCCTATCCAGGTCCTGTCTGTGATCGTGGAGACGCCAAGGGGGTTCTCAGCTTCTGTTGAAGAGGAAATGTACGTGGACAGCCCCGTTCCAGACCCCATCACATTGGTGCCACCTCTAGGCCCACATCTACATCACAGCCATACTTCAAGCAATAGTGATTCTCCATTGCTCTAGACAGAATCTTCACATCCCGTAGTCTATCCCACCCAATAGTATTGATCACTTCTCAAGAGGAGAGCCCTATTATTAGAAGTGTTATTCCTTTGGATCAGCAAGTCGTGTTACTTTAAGAGGGACAACCCACAGCTCGATTAGCACCCCCGAATCGACTGCTATTGTGTGGGAAGGAAGGCAGATCGAAATCGGAAGGGAATAGCCCTCTAAACACCCCCCCCCCCCCAAAGGCCGTTGCACGACCCATTTGGTTGTAGGGATAGCTTCAATTCTCCTCCACAATCGTTTGGGATTTCTTAGGGTCAAGGTGGATTGACGTCAAACCTCCAGCCTCACCTGGCGATCGATTTATCCCCTTCATGCGAGATCACCTGGGAGCGAAGTCGGCAATTGTCAACAGAAAGAGTGATGTCAGATAACAGTGGTCTATCAGGAGGAATAGAGTTGGGGTGCAGAGTCCGGAGGCAGTCGTTGGTTGAAGCTGAAGAAGCAGTTCCCACTGCAACTACCCAACTGTCATAGGAAAATGGAGGATCAGCTTACAGCCTTAGCAGCTACTCAGTCCCAAAGCAGGGCAGCAGAGTTAGGAAGTGTTTATGGGGACAAATCCAAGTAGTTGACAACTCTAACTTGGTGGCTCTCTCAACCCCTCAAGTGCAGGGGGATCAGCTACCCAGGGGTTTGAACTTCCATCAGGGCATCGGGGAGCCAAGCAACTACTAGCCATCCGGTGGCGTTCCAAAGCTGCAAAAGGCTCAGCCTCTGCTACATTAACCCCAAGAGCGGAACCAATTCGACCACACTCCCAAATCCCTATCCCCAGAAGGAGTGATAAACAAAAAAACAGAAGCGAAGGGTCATTGATTCGAGGTGCGTAATCGATGGATAGTATCCTTATCTAGAACGTTCGAGGTGCGGGTAATACATGGACTATCAAGTCAGCCAGAAGGCATATTACCCAGCACAAACCAGGTATCGTGGCCCTCCTTGAACCGATGCTAAGGGAAAGTAAGAGAATCAGTACAGGCCTGTGGCTTTGGTTTCATTCCTCTATCTCTAATGTAGAGGAGGGAGGAAAATTTTGGATCTTCTTTAATGCACCCTTGATAGTGGAGAGAGTGTCGGCTGCCAACCAAATCATCTCAATTCAAGTGGGCCTCCAGGGGACAGCGGAGCGGATTCTGCTATTTATTATTTACTTTAAGTGCTCTAAGGTGCTGTGTAGGCATCTCTAGCAAGAGCTGAGACAGATCGCAGCCAATTTTCAAGGAGCTTCGGTAGTGGGGGGAGACTTCAACGCCACAACTGACCCTACAGAGAGGCTTGGGGGCTGGCCGACTGATCCAGGAGCTTCGTCAGAATTTGTGGCAGCAATCAGCCAGGCGAGACTGATAGATGCAGGATTTTTGGGGAGCAAGTATATATGGAGCAATAACCATCCGGGGAGGACCCGTTTGTCGGAAAGGCTTGACAGGGTATTATGTAACTCTGAATGGCTGCTCCGTTTTGCTACTTTTCGGGTCCAACACCTGGCCAAGGCCGATTCAGACCACGCCCCTCTTCTACTTCAATTCCCAGCTGACATCTAGGGAGGCCCAAAGCCCTTCAGATTTTAGAGGATGTGGGTCTTCCACGACTCTTTCATCGACCTGATCAAGACATCATGGGTGTCCAACATTGTGGGTCAGCTGATGTTTGTCCTTCAAGACAAGCTGAAGAGCGTAAAGGCCGCGCTTAAGGGGTGGAACAGGGACATCTTTGGTAACATTTTCTAACAAATCAAGAAAGCAGAGGAAGACCTTCACTTAGCTGAGATGGAAGTCCAACTCAATGGAGCCTTTCAAGTCAGGAACAAGGAAAAGGAAGCCAGGGACCATCTCAGTCACCTTGAGTTCCAAGAAGAAGTATATTGGAAACAGAAATTAAGGAACAAGTGGCTTAAGGAGGGCGCTCGCAACACCAAATTCTTTCACCAGACGGCTTCGATTGAAGCTAAGAGAGCTTTTATGGCAAAGATAAACCTAGGTCAAGTAGGTAGGATGGCCGACCAAATGAGAATCAAACAAGAGGCAGTCAGTTTTTTTTACCAACCTATTAATGGCGGAGCTGCTTGAACCAGTCGGCGATATCCTGGATGCTATCCCGCAGGCAGTTCTGGCTGAAGACAACACGACCCTTTTAATCGAGCCTTCCATGGAAGAGGTATGGGAAGCTGTCCAATCCATCCCCAGTGATGGTGCTCTAGGCCCCAACAGCTTCTCAGGCACTTTCTTCTCAACGTGTTGGGAGATTATGGGGCAAGACCTTCACTACGTAGTGGTGTCTCTTTTGAAAGGAGGTAGCATGCCAAGAGCTTTCACAACATCACTCATCTGCCTCATCCCGAAATTAAGTAACTCAGATAAGTTTTCAGACTTTCACCCCATCAGCCTGAGTAACTATGTATACAAAATATTCTGCAAAGTCATTGCTAACAGGTTGAATTCAATGCAAGTTGATCTCTCCTAAACATGGAGCTTTCGTCAGGGGATGTTCCATATCTGAAAGCATTGCTCTTGCCCAGGAAGTGTTTAGGGATATGGGCAGGAAGGTAAGGGGAGCCAATGTTCTGCTAAAGCTAGACTTAGAGAAAGCTTATGCTAGAGTAGAGTGGAGCTTCCTAGTGGCGGTATTGAGCAGATTCAGTTTCAATTGGAAGTGGATCCATCTGGTCGAGAAATGTTGGAGCAACTGTTGGTTCTTGATTTTAATCAATGGGGAAATCTGCGGTTTCTTCAAATCGTCTTGGGGCCTATGGCGAGGGGACTAGTTATCGCCAAGCTTGTTCATTCTTCTAGCTGAAGCATTCAGTTGGAGCTTTTAAAGATTGGTAGAGAGAGGCTACTGCATGCAAGCCCTTCCAATTGAGGTGAGGATGCCCTCTAATCTCTCACTTATTGTTTGCCGATGACACGATGTTGTTTATGAACGGGTCCAGTAGCTCCCTCAAAATAGTCAATGATATCATAAAAGCTTTCGAGAGGAGATTAGGTCAAAGGTTCAACAAGCCAAAGAGCAAGTTGATTGTCCCTACAAACCTGCCAAGCAATAAGATTAGGAGAATGGAGAGGCTAATCGGGATCCACACCTCACAAAGCTCGCTGATTTACTTGGGCGTGCCGCTCTTCTCTGGCCGCTCCATGTTAGCTCTTTTTCAGCCACTTTTGGGAAAAATCCAGCAGCACCTCCAGGGCTGGTCTACAAAGCTATTAACCCAAGCGGACAGACTTATGCTTCTCAACCATGTCTTAACAAGTATCTCGATACACACGTTATCAGTGATCGATGTCTGATTTCTTATGGGGATGGGAGGAAGGCCATAAAAAGCTCCATTGGCGGAGCTGAAAATGGTTGTCAGTACCTAAAATCGAAGGAGGTCTTAGATGCAAGAGGCTTAAGGAAGTAATGATGAGCTTCAACATGAAGCTTGCATGGTCGGCAAGAACTAGTGGCCAGACAGTTTATGGGGTTCCCTCATCAGAATAAAGTATGCAGCTCACCTCAACAACCCTCCAACCGGTCCCCCTCCCTCGTCTCCACCTCCTTCCCCATTATGGAAAAAGATCAGGGCCCTCTTACCTTTGGTAGACAGCCATTCGAGGTGGCTAATTGGACAGGGGGACTCCAATCTTTAGATGCAAGACTGGACTAGTTTGGGTCCGCTGCAGGAATTGGCTCTAGGGGTAATTCCTCCAGACACTCGTGGGCTGTTTGTGAAGTGTATCTTGGGTCTGGATGGGCTAATGGCCCATAATCCCCTTCAGAATCTTCTACCCCAATAGATGTGGGATCATATCTTCAATGAAGGATTTTGTACTTCGGAAGGAGCTGACAAATATGTGTGGATGACGTCCCCATCTGGCAAGATTTCGTTATTTGTTTGGAGGGCTCTCCACGAAGCGGTCGCGGTGGACAAGTGAGTCATGAAGAAAAGGTTTAACATGGCATTTAGGTGCGAATGCTACCCCCTAAATCCAATCACTTGCCTGTTGTCGAATCGTTAGACCATCTTCTCGCCTTCAGTCACCTCGCCACGTAGGTTTGGTTTTTCTTTGGGATTCAATTCAACCTGCCTATTCTGTCATCCCAATCCATGTCAACTCGGGCAAACCATTGGTGGAGCACAGCCAAAGCTTCCAATGCTTTCCTCTCGTTGCAAGGCCTCCTGCCTTGCCTAATCTTCTGGGAATTATGGCTAGCCAGGAGCAATTCTAGGTTCGATGACAGCCCGGTTAATGGGTAGCGTACGATCAGCAAGGTAGTTCAATGTATGCAATAGATTAGCCCTTCTCTTTCTGGCCCAAGTGGGTAAACTCCTCCCCTTAGCATTCCTGTAGGCGTTGGGCATCAGGTATGCACCCATCCACAACACCAATCCTTTGATTGTGGCATGGTCCAGGCCCGTTGATGGCTAGGTTAAAGTAAATGTTGACGATTCAGCCAGGGGCAACCCGGGACAATCTGGCGGTGGAGGGATATGCAGGGGGAGTAACGGGGAATTCCTCTTTGCGTTCGCATCGGGCTATGGCATGGGAACCAACTTCAGGAAGGAAGCTAAGGCTTGGCGGATGTCCTAGCTCTGGCTGTCACTAAAGGCCATTCGCTCATAGTCATGAAGAGCGATTCTAAGAGCTTGGTGGACCTACTCAGTAAAGATGGCGACCAGGGATGGGCTCTCTGGTACACATGGGTCACTATCTCCCGTCTAAAGCATAGGGCCACTTTGAGGTTCTCCTTCACGTCGAGAGAGGCCAATGGTGTGACCGACGGTCTAGCCAAAGTTGGGAGTGACGTCTAAGGTAGGGTGCTTTACCACATAGCAGCGGACCTCCCCTCTCATGCTCGAGGCTACTTTTTTCCTACACAGGGAGGGGTTAGGTGCAATGAGTTTGGGCTGAGGATGGAGGTAGTAGTTTGTTTAATCCCTTGTGGATAAATAGTAGAGCTATAAGATAGGTGAGGCATTCCTCCTTTTATGTTGCCCACCCGAAAAATTGTATATTTTTCTAAATGAATGAAATAGTCTCTCAACTTAAAAAATAAAAATAAAATGACACATTGATCAAAGCACAACGATTCTGGATGTGCAAGGAGTGGTATGTGTAGATTTTTCTTCTTCTTTTTTCCTTTCCTTTTTTTTTTTTTTTTTTTTTTTTGCATTTATTCATGGGAAACTGTCATGAAAACCTCATTTTTTTTAAAGAAAAAAATAAAAAATAAAATTGGGGCAATAATCTGCCAAGTATTTAATTAGAGGGGTATAGCTGATGTTAGAGGGGATGATTTGCCAGACCATATACAATCAAATGCATGAGAAGTCAAGGTCGAAATGAGGAGGTATAGAAATAATGAAATAGATCCATACATCCAATCTTTTCCATAGTAGTCGAGCTTCGTGGGGCCACCGTGATGTCCGTGTGACATCTATTACACCAATCAGTTTTGTGGGCTCATTTGAATGGACACCCAGGGTCAAAGTTGTGTTGCTTGCTTGGCAATGCATACACGTGGCAACATTTCAGGATAATGTGTATGTGTCATCTAATTCACTCATCCGAGGATGATGTGTGCGCCATCAAATCCACTCATTCGATGCACTATGTTAGGATGAATAAATTGGTAGAAAATGATGATATTACAAGACCGTGGGCTCCAACAGGTGAATTTAGAGTTGAATCGATGGTGGAAATTAATCTAGCAGTGCACCTAATAGACAGGGTGGATCTGATGCATATTCTCCCCCGCGTGGTACTTAGTTAGCAGTAGGCACGATTGGGTGAGTGAAAACTCAGGGGGAATTTCCTGCAAGGATTCATGCATACCATGTCATTCCAAAACAGTTTAAACCAGACAAAATCATTCATATTGAGGATAATTAAAATTAAATGTAAATGTATAGATTTATGAATGTATGCTCAAGTCATGTATCTAGGGATGCACATCCAGCTGTCAAAATAAAGGGTCTTCCAAGGCGAACTAGTCATCCGAAAAAGTACTCATAGGTACGCCCAAGGAGAACTAGCCACCCAGAAAAAACCATATAGGTGAGTGCACCCAAGGATATCTCCTGAAAAAATACACGGGGTATGCCCAAAGAGTGTTTAATCCTGAAAAAGCATCATGTAAAGGAAAGCGCCCAAAGTGACCCGAATGCACAGGTTCTGTGAGTTAAACTAAAGGGTTGGAACTTTCAATAAATCGAACAAAGTGTGGCTTACATTAGGCACCCGGAAAAGCTCATATGTCATACGTGAATGTCATGTACCATGATGCTTATGCACATTCCAGAGAATTAACAAGATTTACTTTCATAAAAGTAGTCCAAGCTCATGGTCTTTTAAAAGTATAGCAATCGTCCACATTCATTTACATTAACTTGATCTAAAGGAAGGCCAACAGTGTAACACATTAAGTACGATCAAGAGTGGTAAGTTTAAACTATATTTCCTTTAGTAAATGTAACATTCCAGATTTTTGCCAACCTAGGATTAGACGTCCTTAGGCAATGAGTCGATCCTAACACCTTATCAACTTGTCAACACTTAGTCCCAAAGGCTAAAATCGCTTGTGAACCCATTTCTTTCACAAATCCCATCCTTCACCACCTTGCTCTTCAATCTTTCTAAGTACTTTCATCCTATACACTAACTTAAACTAGCTAAGTAGTATAACTCGGATCACTTTATATACAAACTACAAAGGCCCAGGTACCACCTCAGACAGAAATCTTACAGGACTAAATCCTTTAGAAATTAAGCGAGATTTAGCTAGTGTTAAACTAGAGTGCCTGTGAAATTAGCACCAATCACTTTAAATACGATCTGCAAGACCCAAAAGTTGTAGAATCATTGACGCTAGGTTACCCTAAAATCTAGGATCAATCTCATTACCCGGCTGCTCTCGGGAGCATCTCGAAACTCCGTATCGGATCTGGACCGCACGTCGGAAGTTCGATTAACACGAAGTTAAGGAACTAGGACCGCCTTGCTGGGCTTGACAACCATCTCAGAAATCAAATCCAGATAGTGTCCCAGCGCTATTCGCTTGAGCTCGGAGTGAAGAGTGTGAGAAATGCAAAATTAATTTAAAATAAAATATCTTGAATAGTAATCTGGCACCTCTCGCTTGCGGATCAGTTTTAAGCAACCAGACCATCAGAATCAGATCAAATTACACCCTCGGATTAGGAGAAATTTCATACACATTTACATGTACTCGAAATCTCCGATCGAGATCCGCTGACCGTTGAACTGAAACTGGTCCGCCACGCGTGATCTGGAAATTTCACTAAAACGAAAACTTAATAGAACGTAGATCCAGCGTTAGTGAGCTTAAGTCCGACCTTGGCTCATGAGCCCGCCAGAAGTCCTCCATTGAGATGAAACTGCCAGAAGTCCTCATTGAGAATGAACTGCCCCGCTTTGGTTATAACCTAAGTATACTTTGACTAGGAGTCTATTTCGGTGAGTTTTTAGGCTATATAAGGACCTTAAACCCTCTCTCATTGCAGCCATACGAATTGAGAGAAAACCTAGATTGAGAAGAGAGAAAAAAAGAGAGAAAGTGTGGGAGCTGTGGGAGAATCTCCCTGCCACTCTTCCTTGCCGCTTTTCGGGCTCCACCGCCTGATTCTCATCGCTTTCTCGGCGTTTCCGGCGTCATTTCTAGGTAAGAAAACCTAACCCTAATCTGTTTTGGGGTTTAGACAGTTGTAGGTTGTGAAATAGCTAACCTATTTCATTCTATAGGTTACCAAACTGCCAAATACGGAAGCTTGGCAAACCTATCGACTCCGTTACGATTCTACGACAAAAGGTGCGGACTTTAGGTGTATAGGTTATGGTTTTCAACACTTTCAATGTCAGATAATGATAGATTCATGATTTGTATGCAATTGCACATGTACAAGTGCTGTCTGTTTCCGTTTCGATTAAAAATGAAAAATATGGAATTCTACATACTCTAGGTATTTGTAGAAGTACGGTATACGTATATTTTTTGGAAATGTGTTTGACATGTTTATTTGTTGTATGGATATACGATATATGGATATAAAATACTTATTTGGCGAAAGGATTCGCCTAAATACATGTTTTACTTATATACACTATGTATGTTGAAATTGCATATTCTAGAAAATACTGTTACGTATAAATTTTGGAGATGTATTTATCATGATTATTTGCCGTAGGAATATATTATACATGGATAAAATACTTGCTTGGCTAAAGGATAGCCCTAATACATGTTTTTCTAACATACACCATGTATGTTGTAATAGTGTATTATAAGTGTTTGTGAAAATGACTGAATGAGTATAGAATTCTCATTCGTGCTCGCCATGAATAATTGTCATGGATTCATGATTGTTGTATTGGCGATACCCCTTTGACGAAAGGATTTGCCCTAAATCACGCCACGACCAATATACACTATATATGTTAAAATGTGTGGCCCAAGTGTTTGTGGAAATGACTGAATGATATGGAACTTGGATTCCTGCTTGCCATGACTATCTATCATGGGTGTATCGTGTTATGATTTGGGGTAACTCCCTAGTGAAAGGATTTGGCCTTATACCTATGTGATCAACATATGTCATGTATGTTGGTGTAGGTAGTCCTAAGCGTTTGTTATAAAGTTTGAATGAGTAGTAGTTAGTAAATTGTAATGTATAAGGGTGTTGAGATATGATTCTCAACTCTTTTAACTATGTGTATGATTTCCTTGGATAGCTGTGTGATTAGGAATTGAATATGTTCAAAACTCATGCTTGTGTTGGTCATAACATGCTCAACTACTTTTATGATTTTATCTATGTAATGCATATGTTAAATTCATGTTTACGTTGTATGATCCGTCATGGGTGATGGGGAGTGGAGCAAACGAATGCGTACAACAGCCCTGGCGCCCTAAACGGATAATACCAGACCTTGATTGTATGAGTTGAATCTTGATTCACTACTGCTTTATCTATCTGCAATTGATTGTGTTTGGGGCTATGATTATAGTCCAGACAATCGGTACCAGAGTTGAATTCGTGGTTGTGATTCATTTGCCACGTGAGATGTGTTCGACGAACTCGAGTTGTACTTCGTTGGCGATAGTGGTTGCCACACGAAGTGCTCATGCGCTTCATATCGTTCAACTTGATGTGCGCTCGAGCTAGCCGAGCTCATCAAGTAACCCGATCTATCTTATGTATGTTCACCATGTTTGGACACCTCTGCTTGAACCTAGGGTACCAACTTACCAGTGAAATACCTTTAACCATGGTACCTTGATCCGCTAAGACTCATGAGCGAACATGGTGGTATGGGACACCGTGGTCGAGCTGTCGGCCTATGCTGGGGTCACGTGCCTCCCCGTAGTGACCAGTGAGCAACCAGACTCGTGAGCCGATTATGGTGGTATGTGACACTATATTCGTGTTGTCGGCCTACGCTGCACAGCCTGGCTGTGGGTCCCCAGTCGGTTGCATCCGGGTTCCATTCTCAATAAGCGAACTGGTCGGGCTTCGAAAATAGACTGCCAGTTGGTAGGGTGTCAGTGGAGTGACCTCGAGCATACTCTAAAATCTGCGGTGAGGCGATGAGCCTTCCCGTAGTAACAGAGTATAAACTAGGCCTGTTTCTGTATAGTGATGAATCGTTAAAGAGGTGATGGGGGAGTGGTGTAAACTTTGTGCGTAACAGCCCTGACAGCCTTTGCAGTGACCTAGAAAACACACCATCGTCTGAGATTAACTAGGACTGACGACCCTAGAATGGATCATGTT
>JAJHSJ010000016.1:1551972-1592188 GCA_021015155.1 Magnolia officinalis | reverse complement strand
GCTGAGGTATCGATCATGGTGGGGTGCTTACCTAGCCACCCCGTGGAGAGTACTTAGACCACCATAATTCTGATGATTGGGTAATGAAGAGTGTGAAGATTGAGGCCCCGAACTATGATGGTCGCTTCGACCCCAAGGCCTTCCTCAATTGGCTTGCAGATATAGACAATTATTTAAGTGGTACGTACGATATGTCCGATCGCTGACGGCTGGTTCGCTAAGATGAAGTTGGTGGGCCAAGCTAAGTTGTTTTGGACAAATATTGAGCGGAAGATAGAGAGGTCTGGAGATGATCCGGTATCACTATGTGCCAAGATAAAAGAGATCTTGAAGGAAAAGTAAATTCCTCTCTCTTACTGCCAGAAGCTTTTGGATCAATGACAATCCTTTCGTCAAGGATCAATGCCCGTGACTGATTACATTGCCAAGTTTGATAAATATATGATGCGTTGTAACATCGATGAGGACCCGTTAATGACCCTTTTTCGTTTCAGGATGAGCTTTGTTGAGAAGTGGAGCCACATGCGCGGATTTAGTGTCACAAGTCCTTTCGCAACTGGGATGCGGAAAGGGAAGTTGGCAAAACTATAAATTGGGGTCCCTAGGGCTATTCTAGGGTTAAGGTGAATATTGGGAAATATTTCTAAGGTGTGGGCGGGATTTTCTCTATACTTCCAGGGAGAAGTTAGTATTTGCCTTGTAATCTTCGTTCTTCATAGTAGAAGTTTGCATCCGTGGTTTTTTACCCTAGATTGGGATTTTTCCACATATCTTGTCTTTTGGTTTGTTTTGGATTGCTTTGATATGTTTCTAGTTTATATTTCTTCTATTTATCGTTTGTGGGTGAGGCTTGAGATTGGATCTAGGCTCACTGCGTTGTTGGCGTGCTGCGCAACAACTGATATCAAGCTATTGGTTTAGTTCTATTGGAGCGATGGCAGAGATGAAAAACTAGAATTGAGAAGTTTGATGGTTCAAACTTGCCTTCTGGAAGATGCAGATGGAAGATTATCTGTATTAGAAGGACCTCAATATTCCTCTAGGAGGAAAAGAGAAGACAAGAAAGATGACAATGACGAATGGTTTTCACTAATAGGAAGGCTTTAGGAACGATCCGACTCTCTTTGTCTAAGAGCGTCGCCTTCAATATATTCAAGGTAAAAACGAAAAAAATAATAATGGAAGCCCTAGCTACCATGTATGAAAACCCTCAGCATCTAACAAGGTTCATCTTATGAAACAACTATTCAACATGAAGATGTCAGATGGTGGGAGCGTGGCTGAACATCTAAACGAGTTCAATACAGTCACGAGTCAGTTGGAATTCGTTGGCATTATTTTTTAGGATAAGGTCAGAGTGTTATTGATCTTATCCAGTTTGCCAGACAGATGAGATGGTTTGGTGATTGTTGTGAGCAATTCTTCAAGGTCGACAAAGCTGAAATTTGATGATGTGGCCGGTCTAATTCTCAGCGAAGAATCTAGAAGAAAGGCATCCAGAGTTTCAGGGGATTCAGAGAATGCTCTAAACGTTGAAGGAAGATGAAGATTGCTGAACAAAGAAGACAATAAACACGGGCGTTCTAAGTCGAGGAAGAAGTCCAAGAGACCGAAAGAGAAAGATGGGGTTGGCATTGCGGCAAGAAGGGGCACATGAAACGTGATTGCAGGGCGCTTAAGAAACAAGAAGGAAGCTCTCAAGGTGGGAAAGATTCAGTGAATCTATCTGAGGAGAGTGACACAGAGGCGTTGATCTTGTCTCTTGATGCGAGGAATGAGTATTGGCTTATAGACTTGGGTGCTTCGTTTCATGCCACTTCATGTAAGGAAGTTCTGCGTAACTATGTATCAGGTGACTTCGGGAGAGTCTACCTAGATGATGATGAACCGTGCAGTATTGTTGGAAAGGGAGACGTTCATATAATTCAGAAAGACAGAACAATGTTGAAATTGAAGGATGTCAGGCATGTACCGAGTTTGAGAAGGAATCTGATCTCATTAGGGCAGTTGGCCGATACCGGTTATGTGACGACATTCACCAATGATTCTTGGAAGATCACAAAAGGTACCTTGGTGATATCTTGAGGCAAGAAAGAAGGTACTACTTGTACATGACTTCAGGATCAGTATAGTTCACTCGCAGTCGCAAACTGGAGTGAATGGGCAGTTATGGCATCAGAGGTTGGGACATATGAGTGAGAAATGGATGAAAGTGTTATTGTCAAAGGGAAGCTACCAGGGCTGAAGTCTATTGACTTCGAATTCTGCGAGGACTGCGTGTATAGCAAGCAGAAGAGGTAAGCTTTAAGAAGACAGGACGCGCTCCAAGACACATCTGTTGGAGCTTGTAACACACTGATGTGTGGGGACCGGCACAGGTATTATCTCTTGGTGGCTCACGTTATTTTGTTACTTTTATTAATGATGCTAGTAGAAAATGTGGGTCTATTTCTTAAAGCATAACTCTGATGTATTTAATGTATTTAAGAAGTGAAAAGTTATGGTAGAAAATGAGACAGGTAAAACAGTAAAATGTCTCAGATCTGACAATGGGGGAGAGTATTGTGATAAGAAGTTTGAGGAGTATTGTGCAGCAAATGGAATCAAACATCAGAAAATGATTCCAGGGACACCGAAGCAGAATGGTGTGGTTGAGCACATTAACAGGACCATCCTTGAGCGCGCCAGGAGCATGAGGTTACATGCAGGTTGCCCAAGACCTTTTGGGCAGATGCTGTGAATACTGCCGCTATCTCATCAATAGAAGTCCCTCAGCACCATTGGATGGTGCGCTACACAGAAGAACGTGGACTGAGAAAGAAGTGACACCTTGCACATCTCAGAGTATTCAGTTGCACTTCATATGTTTCACATTGATGCAGAGCACAGAAACAAGCTGGATGCGAAGTCCAGGAGGTGCACGTTTATAGGCTACGGGCACATGATTTTGGTTACAAGGTTTTGGGATGCAAAAATAGAAAATCATCAGAAGTAAGGACATAGTCTTCAATGAAAAAGTGATGCATAAGGACAGTGTGCAGGAAAATAAGGCTGAGAAAAAGAATTCGTAGAGTTGGAAGAGTTACCGGACACGGGTGTTACAACGTCACAGGATGATCATGCACAAGAACATTATGAGGTAGAGCCACATACAACCAGTTTTGAGGAGGTCTACTCGGGAGAGGAGACCCACGGTCCGATATTCACCCTCCTTATATTATCTACTCTCTGCTGACAGATAATGGTGAGCCAGAGTGTTTTGAAGAGGCATTACAGTCAGATACACGGGTTAGTGGGAGCAGGCCATGGATGAGGAGATGGACTCTCTTGAGTCTAATCGTACATGGGAGTTAGTCCCTCTACCTAAGGGTAAGAAAGCTCTTCATAACAAGTGAGTTTACGATTAAGGAGGAGCACGATGATTCGAAACCGGTACAAGCTAGACTTGATGTGAAAGGGTTTCAACAAAAGGTAGGGATCGATTTCACTGAAATATTTTCATTTTCACCTGTGATGAACATGTCTACGATTCGCATGGTCCTTGAGTATAGTGGCTATAGGACTTACAATCTAGAGTAGCTAGATGTTAAGACACCTTTCTTCATGGGGACCTTGAAGAGAGATATATATGCATCAGCCGACAAGGATACGTGACACCAAGAAAGGAGAACAAGGTGTGTAGACTGAAGAAGAGTTTATATGGCCTGAGTAGGCCCTGAGGCAATGGTACAAGAAGTTCGACAGTTTCATGTCGGGAAACAGCTTTAGGAGATGTCATGCAGACCACTGTTGTTACTTGAAGAAGTTTGATATGTCATACATCATTATTCTTCTGTACGTTGATGATATGCTTGTGGCCGGTTCAAGCATGAACGACATCTCAGATCTCAAAAGACAACCGTCTAGAGAATTTGTCATGAAGGATTTAGGAGCTGCAAAACAAATCCTAGGCATGAGGATAAAGCGTGACTAGGAAAACAAGAAACTAGTTTTGTCACAGGTAGAGTACATAGCTAAGGTACTTGACCGATTTAATATAGGAGGTACTAAGCCGGTTAGCACTCCATTAGCCAATCACTTCAAGCTATCTAAGGAGCAAGGGGTAAAGACGTAAAGGAACGGGACTACATGCTAAACTCCCATACGCGTCAACTATTGGGAGTCTCATGTATGCTATGGTGAGCACGAGGCCAAACATTGCTCAAGCAGTGAGAGTTGTTAGCAGGTTCATGAACACCTCGGGAAGGAACTTGGGAAGCTGTGAAGTGGATCCTTAGATATTTGGTAAGTACTAAGGATTTAGGGCTGTGCTATGGTGGATCGAAAATCAAGCTACAGGCTACGTGGATTCAGATTTGGCAGGAGATATTGACAGTAGGAGAAGCACTACAGTTTATGTCTTACTACTCTGGGTAATGCTGCAGTCAGTTTGGTCTATCAGTTACAGAAGATAGTATCTATCAATACGACAGAAGCAGAATATGTTGCGGCTACAGAAGCATGCAAGGAGATGGTGTGGATGCAAGGTTTTATGGAAGAGTTGGGTAAGAAGCTAGTAGATTGCAAACTGTACAGTGACAGTCAAAGTGCAATACACTTGGCTAAGAATTTAGCCTTTCATTCAAGGACCAAGCATATTGCCATCAGATATCACTTCATACGTTTGTTACTGGAAGATGGATTGATTGCTCTGGAGAAGATTCATACAAGTGAAAATCTTGCGGATATGTTGACCAAGGCGGTCACACGAGAGAAGCTGAAGCTCTGTTCAGCTTTGATTGGTCTTCAGGCTTGAAGACGGGGAGGTGGTGTACTCCGGATGAAGAAGACAAAAGTTTATGGCGATGTGTCTCCATGTGGGAGATTGTTGAGAAGTGGAGCCACATGTGCGGATTTCGTGTCGCAAGTCCTTTCGCAACTGGGATGCGGAAATGAGTTTCGCGGATTTCGTGTCGCAAGTCCTTTCGCAACTGGGATGCGGAAAAGAGTTTCACGGATTTCGTGTCACAAGTCCTTTCGCAACTGGTATGCAGAAAGGGAAGTTGCCAAAACTATAAATTGGGGTCCCTAGGGCTATTCTAGGGTTAAGGTGAATATTGGAAAATATTTCTAAGGTGTGGGCAAGGGATTTTCTCTGTACTTCCAAGGGAGAGGTTAGTATATTGCCTTGTAATCTTCGTTCTTCATAGTGGAAGTTTGCATCCGTGGTTTTTTACCCTAGATTGGGGTTTTTCCACGTATATCTTGTCTTGTGGTTTGTTTTAGATTGCTTTGATATGTTTCTAGTTTATATTTCTTCCTGTTTATCGTTTGTGGGTGAGGCCTGAGATTGAATCTAGGCTCACTGCGTTGTTGGCGTGCTGTGCAATAGAGCTTCTGATCTGTGCTTCATTGTGAGTTCATTCTTCATGACGTTAACACCCTAGAACATGCCTATCAAGTGGGTGCAAGAACTTGAATGGTATCTGAAACCGCAATTCATGAGGTGATTCAACTCTTGTGAATCCAACATTAGGGCCACTCCCTAGGGAGCTAAGCCTAATCTTGGGGGTCAATCTAAAGCCCCAACTAGTACTCAACCCAACAACAGAGATATGAGGGACAAATGTCTAGCTAGTACCAATTCGAGGGGAGGTGAGCACACGTGGTATTACAATTGGCCAAGGATATGGTTTGTTAAAACACCAATTGATCTAAAGGCTCGAGCTTTTAGAGCAACTGGTTGTTTGACATGGTATCGGAGTGAATGGTCGAGTGTTCGAATCTTGGGAGCAACAAATATGCATCCATTAATAAATTCTTGCCTAGTATGTTCCCGTGCGGAGTTGTTGGAGTGTTAAGTCCCTTGATATACATAATTGTCCTTGGAATATCGGTAAGGTAAGGGTCTAGCCAGCTGCCTTGCATTCTCAACCCTTTGTATATAGCCCTTCGTTCTTCCCCCTCTTCAAGGGTAAAATTCTTACAATCTTTTTAATGCTCTTTGTTTCCCTTCCCTTTCTTTGCCCTATCACCATTATTGTTATTTGTGAGAGAGATACTGTAATGACTATACAATAGGAAAACATCATCATCTACAGATCTTTTTTTTTTTTGGGTTGACTTGGGTTGTTTACTTGTTGTTTCTAACTGCGTCTAGCTTGACATGAATTCGATGTAGTAGCATATGTAAAACGTAAATTACATTTGTTTTTCTAACTTTGGGTTGGGTTGTTTCCCTTGCATTTGTAGACTGGAACATCGCATTACATCTTCAAGGAGATTGCTTGTTCCTTACATCATACATCGTTGAATGTGTCCAACCACCATGCAACATTATCCAGCAAGTTGGTTTATTTCATGCTTGTTGATCTATCAGTGGTTTTTTTTATTCTTTGCTCTTTTTCCTTTTTGTATCTGTTATGTGATTTGTATTTGATGTGGTTTCATCACTTTCCTATGAGTTCTAAATTCACCATCCTTTTTCCTAGTATATCTCATTTTGTGGACTTCTAGTCTAGACCATGTTTATAGATGTTTATTTTAATAATTCTCTGGATATTGACACAGGACCCAGAGAAATATAAATGTAGCTTCTTAGCCGCATTGACATGGATTATTCTTTCACCAGACACTTTTAATTGGAGTCTTTGTACTAAAGAAGGCTAATGCAAATTTTCATTGATTTACTTCTACAGATCCAAGCTTGATCTATCCCTCTACTTCTGGAAGGTAAAGATGTTCTTGGGGCTGCAAGGACAGGTTCTGGAAGGACCCTTGCATTTTTGATACCTACAGTTGAGTTGTTGTATAACATTTGCTTTACTCCTCGCAATGGAACGGGCGTTGTCATCATATTGCCCAACTAGGGAGCTTGCCATACAGGTTCATCTTTTACCGTCTTTACAAATTGTCAATAGAAGCGAAGAATTAAATTATGTCAACCTAAAATATGAAGTTTAGTGGTTTTTTTTTTTTTTTCATTTATCGGGGTAAATCTTGCATGCAGTGAAATTCTTTCAGCTACCATCATGTGTTTTCTTCTGCATTTGGGGTGGATGTTGTTATCCACATCTGGGGTGCAAAGCAATGTCAATGGTTTTTGGCTTGTATTTACTCATTGTGTAATTTTAATTGCTATTCAGGAATCATTGGTGGATTTGATTCTGTGGTTCATCTTCAGATCTTATATGATTGTACGTAGATGATGATTTCCAATGCTTGGTGTTCTTTTGCTGCAGAATCCATAGTTATTAAGATATCTACATAATACCATATAAATCTATAGATAACAACATCCACCCTGGCAACGGCGCCAAAAACTTGTTTGCTTGCCTCCAAGTGCAGAGGTTCATAAGTAGTATCCCGTGAATACGGGGTCGATCCCACAGGGAGATGAATTGTGAGAAGAAAAAAATCAAACGCAAAATAAACTAAGTAATAAAAATTAATCTGATGATTTGATTTTGGGATTTTTGAATGGATGTAATTCAATTGAATAAAATAACACCCAAGCTTCAAAGTTCCACACATACGTTAATGTTCCAAAATCATGATGACTTGGATAACACAACTAGGATCTGAGCACTATGGTCAGCCTAGTCGGAAAATAAAACAGTTTAAGTATTTTAATAAATGATATAAAATATTACAAAATTATGGATTTGCACCATTGACATATATTCTCAAGCGTCAGTGATTTTAAGTATTCAATATCTATAGGATAATGAATATCAAAGAAATATAACAGGTTGAGAACCTCTCCTATCTGGGAAATCTGATTGATCTAGGGTAAGCCTATCCATCAATGTGGATCTCATATGATGGAAACATATGGATCTCACAAGAGGATAAAAAACAAAACCTAAATAATAGATAACATGCATACACCATTTTTTCTCATCATTAAAACAATCAATCATCATAATCTTAAAGAAACATTAAACCCATGTGCTTCCCTTCTAGCTTGGGATAGAAGGAACTTAGAAAAACATAATTAAATTGCAGAAATAAAAGCAACAAGAAATAAAGAAAGAAAATGCAAATGCAATAAAAGATCTTAAAAAAAACAACTTATAAAGCTTCAATAAAACTAAAAACTCTTTAAAAACCCAAAACTTTGCTCTTGAATGCCTTGAATAATGTTTTAGAATGCCCTAGGAAGCCCTATTTATAAGTAGGGACCTCCAATTTCGTACAAATTTGAAAAATCCTAGAAACCGCATCAAATATACATATTTTCCCAAAATAGACTTCTCGCTGTATAGTTCGTTTAAAACAGACTTCCTACTAAGCAGTTTCCCAAAATAAACTTTACAGCTTCATAATACACTTTTTCAGGACGATTTCAGGATTCTTCACTTCAAATCTTCGATTCTCTTCATTTTTCACTTGGTTTTCTTAGATCAATCCCTTGCTTTGGTAATTCTTGAGCATCAAAATCATGCTTTTAACACCATTTTTCAATCCAAACACTTAAATTCACCTTGCAACACATACATGAGTAAAATAGAATATTAAGCGGATTCATGTTCATAAAACTAAGATATAAATAGGGAAAATTATGCAATATTTGAGTCTCAACACACCCCCCAACCAGCATTTTGCTAGTCCCAAGCAAAATAAGCGAAAAAATAATAATAATAATATAATAATAATAATTAAAAAAAACTAATTTTAGAAACAAAATTAAAACGAAAATAATAATAATAATAATAATAATAAATTCTAACTACACCACTTTCGCAGGTAATCTCGATTGCATTTAGCATATGCAGCAAGCCTTTAAACCCCTAGGTTTCCCCTAGTGGACGAGTTATAGTCTCGTGAGGGTTTTCAGAAATGTTACCCACAAACATTGAAACATGAAAAATAGCTTAACACTAAAAAATTTATACAATTATGTCACCATCATCATATGAATTCCAAAACAAAACAATACTTACCCTAAGTCTGAAGTTAGTTAGAATCTCAATTTCCTAATCCATTACATCCTTGAGTTCAGAGACCTAATCAAAATTTAGAATAGTTACGATCCAATATCCTTAGGTGCTCGTGACACTAGTCTAACTTTGAAAAATATGTATGTTCTCTATCCTAACTCCTTTCAATCATTCCAAGAGTATGAAATCTCTAGTTATCTCATTTTTTTCATGTCATTTCTTCTTTTATCATCATATCCTCATTATTATAGACCACCCTTAGATGAAGATTTCCACCGGGTTTGCTTCATAACCTAAGGTATCGTACTTGTAATGGTAATAGTAATGGATACTTAGGTATCCTTACTCCGGATTACTGATACGATTGTTATGGTCATTACATTTATGCTCTATAATAAAAATTTCTTTTTCTATCACTCTTTTTTTTTTTCTTCAATATTCTATCTTTGAAGCATATATCAATGATACTAGTTCATTCAACCTTATTTGAATCAAAAGTTGTTATTATAGTTCACATATCATATTCCTCACTAAGTTAGCTAGGGTGTATTGTGAATTCAGTACATCAAATTATAACTCATTTTAAACTAGTGATTAGATAATTGAACTCAAGTATATAATTTTCAGTTGTCGGAATTCTGACTACTATCAACCTAGAATAAATATTAACTTTGTCTTTGGAATTCGCATAATATCATGTTCACATTGTTGTATATAAAAATATTATTTTGAAAATGTTGAAATTTTTTTTTTCCATAAACCTAAAAAAATAAAATTAAACCTAAAAATAATAAAATAAACTGAAAATTAAAAAAAAAATCACATGGATGACTATCCACACCCCCAACCTAAAATCTACATTGTCCCCAATGTAATGATAATATAATGCAGAGAACAATAAAAATAAAAGAAAGGGTGGATAGTACCTGCCAAAAAACTCACACCTGCTAGGTGACACAAAAAAAAAATGAATATGATACAATTCTACACAAATGCTCCATCAGACTAGGAGCATCAATCTGAATATTCTGCTCATGAAGAGGGAAGGACTCCTCTCCCAAATGAAAGTTTTCCACATAAGGCTTCAATCTCTGCCCATTAACCTTGTACACATTGCCATTACGTGGATTCTCAATTTCAACAGCCCCATAAGTATAAACATTCTTCACAATGAAAGGGCCTGTCCATCTTGATCTTAACTTTCCCGGAAAAACTGGAGACGGGAATTGTACAATAGGACCTTTTGCTGAGGTTCAAAATTCTTCCTCAGAATATTTTTTGTCATGAAAAGCTTTGGTCCTCTCTTTGTAGATTTTAGAATTTTCATTGGAGTCTCTCCTCAGCTCCTCTAATTCATTCAACTCTAATTTCCTTTGTCCACTTGCTTGATCCATATCAAAGTTTAATTTCTTTATTGCCCAGTAGGCTCTATGTCCCAATTCCACAGGCAAGTGGCAAGCTTTCCCATACACCAATCTGTATGGAGACATTCCAATCGGGGTCTTATAAGCAGTCCTATAAGCCCATAAAGCGTCGGATAGTCTGAGGGACCAATCCTTCCTATTTGGCCTTATAGTTTTCTCTAAAATGTGTTTTTGAAAAAGTTCTTTCCCGAGCACAAAATAAATGCATTGAAACAAGAAATCATGTCATTCTCCCAAAAGGGGAATGAACTATTTTTTCAAGCTTGGGAGCGCTTCAAAGACATTCTAATTACTTGTCCACATCATGGTTATGAATCATGGCACGTGATTGATGCTTTCCGAAAGGGGCTCACCATGGATACCCGTCAGTTCATAGAGATGATGTGTGGTGGAACCTTTCTTGACAAAGATCATAATGAGGCTTGTGATTTTCTAGATATGTTAGTAGAGAATACGCAGACATGGGATGTCTCTGCTAAATCAGACCAAACTAGACCCGTTCTTAGAGAAAAAGCGGGAATGTATGTCCTAAGAGAGGAAGACAACCTTAATGCAAAATTTGCTGCATTGGCTAGAAAGGTTGAAGCTTTGGAAATTAGGAAGATATCTTATGTAGATATCTTCCATGTAGAAAGGTTCCGCTACACTTGCAGAAATGCAGTTAGTGCTGCTGTTGTTGCCTGTTATATCTTATGTAGATATCTTCCATGTAGAAAGGTTCCGCTACACTTGCAGAAATGTAGTTAGTGCTGCTGTTGTTGCCTGTTATATCTTATGTAGATATCTTCCATGTAGAAAGGTTCCGCTACACTTGCAGAAATGCAGTTAGTGCTACTGTTGTTGCCTGTTATATCTTATGTAGATATCTTCCATGTAGAAAGGTTCCGCTACACTTGCAGAAATGCAGTTAGTGCTGCTGTTGTTGCCTGTTATATTAAATGCAGTAACAGTTATGAGATGTGCATATATTTTCACATGAAATTATGCTGTTACCACTTGGTTAGTAACTAGCTGGGTATTCATTTGACATGAGTGGTTGTGCATGCAAGAAAATTGTATTAGCTGACCACCCTGCATGATAAATTTTATTGTGAGAGAGGTGAGAAAGGCAGCTAGTAAAAAAAGAGCCTAGGCCTGGGAAAGCTGCTGCCAATTGACATAACCTTTTTGTTCCTGAAAAGAAAATAAAAGAGAAGGACAAAAATAATTGAGATGAGTCCAAACGGTTGGAGTTTTTTTTTTTTTTTTGGAAGAGTAATCAAGATTTTATTAAAGAAACAAGAGTGTAGTGCAACATGTGGCAGGTCCTACCATACAATGAGAAGGGCAGGACCTACTAGATCATGAAGCCCAAACATGCCAACCACACTCTTCTGAATTTGAATTATTTCATTAGTGATTCTCTCGGGAGCATTGCTGTGGCGAGGCGGGAGCAAGTATCCCTCATGCAAGCGCGGCGGAAGATGAGAATTGCTCATTATGGAAGAACGCCTGCAAAGATTTAAGGGAAAGTGACGTAGGGATGAACGTGATGAGGATAACTACTCCGAATCCACGGAGCTTCTCTGGACGCCTCACAGACTTCTCGAATCCACGAGGAAAGAAAGCAGGAAATAGAAATAAATTCTAATAAATTCGAACTTGATTAATTAATGACTAAAAGTGAGTTCACAACCCTTTAAATAGGGGTACCAAGCAATGGGAAAGAAATCAGAATTAAACTACAACTAAAACTCCTAGAATCCGCGACTTACTATAAATAGTAAACTTACTATTTATGGACGGTCGTGATGTCTACTAGTGCGCAAGGTTTTCGGCCAAAAATAGTAAGTGTCCTATTTGGATTCACCAAACCGTTCTCCTAATTATTCTAAGCTCTTTTCACGTTGGGCGCAACTCCTAAAGCCCGATGGATGAAGAGTTATAATCAAACTAAAACTTACTATTTATAGTAAAAACGAAATTAAAGCAGGGAAACGACCATCGATCCAGGGGTTTTTCGCAATTCCGGGCGTCGCAACCCGGCATTGCCGGGTTGGTTGGATAAAGTAGCTCGTTCTACCCCCCAAAATCATATATTTTACGCTAGGTAACTCATTCCGGATTGCGAGATACGCCCGATCTAAGGTCCGACGGTCTGGATCACTTCTGTCGTCGACCGGGCCTTTTCTAATCCATCTTGGCCATGAAACTGTCCGCGACCCATTCTACATCAGAAAGCAGCTCAAATTGACTCTTCTTTGATGGCTAATGCTACTCAAGAGCAGAAGAGATGTAACTTCATTACACTCAATTCAGGTATGGTTTGCACCAATTTAAGAGACTGAACATTATCATTCATTTTTCTTCTTTGATAATTCTTTGGGTTTTTCATTTTCCGTGGATCCTTTGTATGTTGCTTACCATGATGAGGAATGGGGAGTTCCTATCCATGACAAGTGAATCTCTCTCTCGCTCTCATTTATATAATTAAGACTGGAGTGAGACTGATTAGGCATTTCAATGTGTTGCAGGATGTTGTTTGAATTGCTTGTCCTAACATGTGCACAAGTTGGGATGGATTGGACTTCTATCTTGAGAAAACGCCATGATTTCAGGTAGTTATTATTGTAATGGAAAGTTAAAAAATTAAAAGAGAGAGAGAGAGAGAGATAATGAATTCATGGAAAGAAATGTTCTTTATCATTAGGGCTGCTTTCGCTGGGTATGATGCAGAAATCGTTGCCAACTTCACAGAAAGACAAATAACATCAGTGGCCACAGATTGCAACCTGGATTTAAACAAGGTTCGAGGTGCCGTCAACAATGCTAACAGAATCCTCCAGGTCAGATTGTTGATTGGACCTGATTTTATTCAAATGATCTTGATAATCCATTTGATAGGCTATTGATCGGATGGCTAGAATGGTCTGATTTGTGTTCTTTGCACTTAATAGTGCCCTGTATCCATATGGTTAGAAAATCAGACCGTCCATTGTGTCTGGTGCACATTTCATTAGCCAGATTGAAAAAAAAAAATCACACCAATCAGATGATCCAATTCATCTGTAAGTTGTGGCCTTCTTTTTCATTATTCATCCATTCCCAAGCTAAGGATGGGATGGTTAAGATTGCATGATAAAATTAATTCTCCTATGATGGGCCCTAACAAAGAGATGGTTCAGATTGTTAATTGGACCTTCTTTTTTAAATGCATGTTCCGCCTGACGAGTGAACTGGTGTGATTTTCGAGCCTGTCTATTTATTAGTGTGGATTGCTTGATGCATGCTCTAATGCTCTCTGCAGGTTGGTGAATGCGGTCTCATGAGTAGGTCTACACTATTAATGAAATTCAGTAAAAATATAATTTTTTTTATTTTCTCCTTGAATCAATTTGCTTTTGGAGATAAGATGAAATTGATATAAAATACATAAAAAAGGAAGCATTGTCCAATTTGAATTTCTGATGCATAGGAGTAGAAACATATGAAGCTATTGCTAATTCTCTTTTTATTGGTTTTAGTGATCGGTTTGAAACTGCATATGGTGACAGTGGGATGAAAGCAGATCTTGAGTTGCATGTAATGATGCTTAGGATGCAGTTTTATCCTTAAAGAAAAAGGGAAAAAAATTCTGTCCACATATAAAAAAAATTCCATAGCTATATTCCTCCATCTGCTAGTTATAGATATATATTGGTTCCTTTTATTTTATTTTAAATTTGTTTTTTGGTTATTTTATTTTGTTTTGTAAACTTTTGTCTCTGCGTTGATGACTGAAGGTGGAGCATTTGGGATGAAACATGGTAGCCTAGAGGGGGACTTTGCTGCTTCATATGGGGATGGATATGGACTTCATTCGGTATGACTATTTTTGCAAGAAATATTTATGACTAAAAATTTAATTTTAGATAGTGTAACTTAGATTATGAGCGTACATACTATTTTATTAGTTGACCACTACGCATGGTAGGGTGCTGCTGACAAAGGTCCTCTATATGGCATGAGTTTTAGTTCTTGGGGTGCCTTTGAGAAGTCTTGCCTTAGGCATCGCTTAAATCCGTTGCTTTTTTTTTTTTCCTCCTGCTTTTCCTTGTGTCTCAATCTGTAAATTTTCTGTCCATTATGTAACCTTTCATTCTCAGGATGCCCGTAAATAGAGCTGGTTGTAAATAATTTATAGGTTGTGTTTGAATGCTAATTTAAGTCCATAAAGGTCTTCTGATTTACCGGCATTTTTTTTACACCTTTTACCGACGTTTTTTCAATCTCTAATCAGCGCTTGTTACAGCTTTTAGCGATGTTTGTTGTAACTTTTAGCAGCGTTTGTGACAAATTTTACTTGCCTTTCTCATACTTTATCAGTGTTTTTATAGTTTTTAGCAGCGTTTCTCATACCTTTTAACAGACGTTTCTCGGAGATTTTACCGGCGTGTTTAGCGTTTTTAGCGGCGCTTCGTATAGTTTTTAGCAGCGCTTTTACAGTTTTTACTGTAGCCACCAGAAGCGCTGGTAAAGGATAATAAGCGCCAGTAGAAGTACCTATAGTTAGCGGCGGCCATAAAAAACGCCGGAAAAAAGTGCAACCGCCGATAGCGACGCCCCCCTTTAGCGGCATGTGTCCGACCACCAATAATTCTTATACCGATGGTTTTTGGGACTTTTAGGGGCGGTTTTGATCGCCGATAATCTCTCTCTCTCTCTCTCTCTCTCTACATTTCCTATCTGAAGTCATTGGAGTTTGCAAAGTAAGGCTAAGGATCTTTTTATTTTTACTTGCCTATCGTGGGTTATGCGAAGTATGGTTAGATATATAATGCCAGAATTCTATTGAATTCCTTTAAAAATCATAAAATTTTGTAAAGTAAAGACCGCATATTATGCAGGAAGAAGAGGGTGCTAACCCCTTCCTCTTCTATCACCGAAACCCTTGGAATCGATGGTCACAAATCAACTGCAGAAGTCACTTAAATCCAAGAACTTCACAAAGCGATTCTACAGTTTCTAGCCGATCGCAGATTCTAAGCTTTATTTGGCTAGTAGAGACTTTAAAAATCAAACACATTTTCTACATCTAAGTTAATTCAACACCTCATTCTGCATAACTGATAAGTAGAAGTGAAAGCAACGGCCGTTCACAGAGTGAGAGCATTTATAGGCCAACGTATGACAAACAACTAATATACATTTTGTCATTTAATAGGCCATGATTGTCTATGTGTCCAGATGGTTATCTCCATATCATCAGAAAAGAGAAGTGGTTACGAAGATCTCTCATCACAACTATTTTCAAGGTTTTATAAAATAAAAGGAAGATCCAAGGACTCCAGGCCCTTGCCAACCCAACACACATCTAATCAAATGTAGAGTGCATGCTGCCTATCAATTTTATCACATATCTTATCTTAGCATAGGACAATCCATCCATGCTACTGCGTTAGACTGGTCTTAGATTAAGAGAAGTGTAATACCGTTCATCTATCCTACTATGCTTGGCCAACTTTGACTAAGAGTAGTATAATCCCCTTCCATCTATGATGAGCTCTGGATCGCAAGTAAGGCTTTACTTTTTTACTTTCATTAGTGTAATTCTCTTCATCTATACTCTCGTCTCTAGATTAAAGAAGACTTAGATTTATGACCTCGCCATCTACGCTGTAGATGATAGATCACAAAGGAATTATCTCATATTTCTTTGCTTTTACTTCATCAATATAGTTCATTTTACCCATGTATTTTATGTATCAAATCGTCTTTGCTATCATGGTAAGAAAAAGTGCATTTATTCGATAGACAAAGAACTCGTTAGAAGGATGAGTCATCCCTGATGTAAATTGCTTAATTGCATATATGAGTGGTTGAATAGACAACCAAATTGCTTCAGTTCTCGATCAAATGACTACTCAATCCCTCTATCTCGGCGCTGGGGTCCAAGGCATTCAAACGTTGGAATCAAGTTATAAAAGGTTCTGGCATGTCTGACACTATACACACGCACGCATGACCAAATTTCAATCCAAACAATAACATATACTTTATAACTTGCTGAGCAAATGACATTGACAACGTTGTCCTGCAAGTATATGACTAATGTTGAGAAGTGGAGCCACATCTGGGGCCGCCCATGACCAGTCGAGGTTGCGCGGATTTTGTGTCGCAAGTCCTTTCGCAACTGGGATGCGAAAGGAGTTTCGCGGATTTCGTGTCGCAAGTCCTTTCGCAACCGGGATACGAAAGGAGTTTCGCGAATTTCGTGTCGCAAGTCCTTTCGCAACTGGGATGCGGAAAGGGAAGTTGCCAAAACTATAAATTGGGGTCCCTAGGGCTATTCTAGGTTAAGGTGAATATTAGGAAATTATTCTAAGGTGTGGGCAAGGGATTTTCTCTGTACTTCCAAGGGAGAGGTTAGTATATTGCCTTGTAATCTTCGTTTCTCTTCATAGTGGAATTTTGCATCCGTGGTTTTTTACCCTAGTTTGGGGTTTTTCCACGTATATCTTGTCTTGTGGTTTGTTTTGGATTGCTTTGATCTATTTCTAGTTTATATTTCTTCCTGTCTATCGTTTGTGGGTGAGGCCTTAGATTGGATCTAGGCTCACTGCGTTGTTGGCATGCTGTGCAACAACTAAGTGTAGCAACTGAATGGTACCATTCCTGCATGTGAAATTCAAGTCTATTTGCACATAGTAAAATGAATCAGCCTTGACATCATTTGCAAGATGCTGGACATTCTTTATGCAGGACTCGGTGAGAGCATGACCTGGTCCAGAAATCACCAAGGGCTTGCTATATCTAAAAAAATAGATGGTTAAGAGGGGAAAAAGACCAATGCAAATATTAAAAAAAAATAAAATCAGCTTGGATTGCTTGACACTTCTTTTTATGAGAACAAGTGAAGAAGAACCAGTAGGTGATTCTATCTAGGGATCTTCACAATCCCTTACAATTTCATTTTCACATTTGTATGTGACAAAACCAACTCAAATTTCCTGTGCCCCGGCCCCCAAAAGTTCGTGATCGGTTGGTATGTGGGGCTTAAAAGATGACCGTGACAAATCAATTCCGTTCATAAGTTTCTCAAGTTCACGATAGGACAGGAGTCTAAAAATCAGGCAAATTCAGAATTCAGGTGGGTCACACCGCACAAAACAGCAAGAAGGAAAACATCCACAGCTGAAACCTTACTAGAACCAACCATGATTTTTTATTTGCCATCCAAACTGTTCATAGGGTTATTATACCACTCATATAAACTGTCCGAAGCAATATTATCTTGATACAAAACTTCTGCGGCTCCACAAAATTTCCAATGATGGGCATTCAATCCCAGTTATTTCATGTGATGTGGCTCACCCAAGTTTTTGATCTATCTATTTTATTTTTCTATCTTGTCGCAATCTTGAGAAACTGATGAACGAAGTTGATTTGTTATAAGCATTGTTGTGGGCCACACACAACTTCCAACTACAAGAAATGGCTGGGGTACCAAGCAATTTAAGTCCCAACAAAATGGGCAATCTCTCTCATTCTTTCTGCATTTGTGTCGGACATAAAATATTGTATGTCTTGTTTCAGTGGGGGCTCACGTGATCAGTAATATAATAATAGAAACTATTCATTTATCAAGGAAAAACACCTACACATAATCAATATAAGTGAGGCCAAAACACAAAAGTAAAGGTCAAAACCAAAAAAAATAGAAGAAAAAAGGACATGTATTTATGTGATTCGGCAACATGCATACTTTAGAAGTAGTGATATAAAACTTTATTCTTCATTAGATAATAGAAACAAAAATACAAAGTTTACCTCTTTTCACCTATATAAGAAATTCCACACTAACAAATATTTAGAAAATGAAATAATAAAATAATGTCAACTCTCTATACATGCTTCTCTATATATAGACCATAAGAGAGAAAATCAATCACAAAAAATGAGAAATATGTTTCACAAATGATTCTACGTATGTACACAAGCACACAAAAATATTCTTGCACCCCGTTGGGGAGTTCCAAGTAAATCCAAGATGTGTTTATATATACTTTGTTTTAAAGACCGGCAACCACAAAATATGGGCAAATAGTAGGTGAGGTCGGAGCCCTGCTACAGCCAAGTTAGTAGGTCCAAGCTAGGTAGGTTGGGCTACCTGGCCCATTGCCACCCTCATCTTCAAGTGACTTTTTTGGATCAACCTGAAAAACAGGTCCATCGCATAGCTTTCTGTATATGGCACATATGTCAAAGATTGAAGCCATTCATCAAGTATGGTGAGAGATGAATATCCAATTTGCAAAAATCAGGGTAGGATAATCATCAAATGAGTCACACGTGTATGTCAAACATCAGCTATATGGTGTGCATTTGTAAGATCTTGGACATTCTTTAATTAGGTAGGACTCACTGTGAGCATGATGCCACTGAAATCATTAGATCCTGTCATCAAATAGGCCACACTCTTGCAATAAAAATGAATGGTTAATATTAAATGCAAAAAAAAAAAAAAAAAAAAAAAAAAAGTCATAGGAATGAAATGAAAAAGAAGAGAGACTTTTTTGAATTTTTTTTTTTTTTTTTCCGGCCATGAGACTCAAATACCCAAAGTCTACAAGCATTGCTAACCCAACCAACATCACATCAAATAACAAATAAGAACTTCCCACATGCACCTGCAACTTTGCTCCCATCCCTCCAAACAGTACCCTCAGTGCTAGGAGCTGCAGCATCCCCCCACCAAGAATGCCTGCTCTGATGTTCTTGGTGGGGTATGGTGGTGTTGTTGAAACGTCCAAACCAAATGGACGGTTCAGATGCTACAGTTTTTCATGGCATTAGCCACACATTATGGCTAATGAGGGCATAATGTAGTTAATGAGGGCATTCGTGTCTTTTCACATTGGTGGGAAAAGTCTATATAAGGAGTGCTTGTAGTCTATTTGGAATCAACTCAGTGAGCTTGTGAGTAATATAAAAAATATATAGCAAAAGTTCCTCTTCTCTTCTCACGTGTCCAGTGAGTCTAAATCATAGGCTTTGTAAAGCCAAAAATAGTTTTGGCTAGTACAACCAACAAACTGGTATCAGAGCTAGACGATCCTGTGGGACCAAGTATAATTTGAAGGTGCAGATCGTGTGATCAAGGTGTTGCCACTGCTACATCAAGAAAAATGTGTTGTTGTTGATCCGTGGTGTGAAGAAGTGATGGCGTCCTCGATCCAACCGCAAATTCCAAAGTTATCTAAGGATAACTATGAAAACTGATGCATCCAGATGAAGGCTTTGTTTGGATTCCAAGATCTATGGGATATCGTCGGTGATGGGTATGTAGAACCCACAACGGAGCAAGAAGCCTCCTATTCTGCCTAATTTGATCTTCAATGTGTATTACATACCAAACATGAAAAGTAACATCCTCAGTAACGGCCAACTCCTTGAGAAGGGGTATGTCATACACATGGAAAACCATTCTCTCTCTATAGGAGATGCACACAACAGACTTGTGGCTCAAGTCCATATGGCGAAGAATCACATGTTTCCGCTCCATATTAACACAAAGGTTGAGAAATGCCTCTATGGACTCGTGAGGAATGATTCATGGAGATGACATCTTCGCTTTGGGCATCTCCATTTCAGTGGCCTTAAACTCTTATCCCCATCAAGCATGGTGCATGGCTTGTTGGCTATTGAAGTTCCAAAACATGTGTGTGAGGCGTGCACACTTGACAAGCAACAAAGGAATTCCTTTCCAAGTGGAGTATTCCGAAGAGAAAGAGAACCATTGCAGTTGGTTCACACTGACATCTGTGGACCATTGGAGCCAATCTCTCTTGGAGATAATAAATACTTTATTACCTTCATTGATGATTTCAGTAGAAAATTATGGGTGTATGTAATCAAAGAAAAATCTGCTGCTTTTACTATTTTTAAAAATTTTAAGGCCCTTGTTGAAAAAGAAAGTGATCTTAAAATCAAAACCCTTAGATCTGACAGAGGTGGAGAGTACACCTCAAATGCCTTTCGAGAGTATTGCAGAGATCAAGGAATTAAGCAACAACACACTGCAACCTATACACCACAACAGAATGGAATTGCGGAACGGAAAAACTATACCATTCTCGACATGACAAGGACCGTGCTGAAGAAGAAAAGTCTAACGAAGAATTTTTGGGTAGAGGCAGTTGCATGTACTGCCTATCTGCTCAATAGATGTCCGACCAAGAGTATCAGATTCAAGACACCGCAGGAACCATGGAGTGGATACAAGCCAAGCTTGGCGCACCTAAGGATCTTTGGGTGTGTCGCCTATGCTCAAGTTCCAGAAGCAAGAAGAAGGAAGCTTGATGATCGTGGCGAGAAATGCATCTTCATCGGCTACAGTGAAGTATTAAAGGCGTACAAGCTCTATAACCCACTAACTAACAAGGTGGTGGTAAGTAGAGGTGTTGTATTTTGCGAGGAAGAAGCTTGGAAATGGAACGAGGAAGAAGCCCGAAAATGGAACGAGGAAGATTCGGCCAAAGAAAATCAATTCGAGGTTGAAGAACATGAAGAAGAGAAGCATGAGAACCAGGAGTAGACACCTGCAACACCGTCTTCCACCGAAACGTCTGCACGCAGAAGTCCAGTGATACGTTCCATCTCCTCTGGAAGTATTCCATCAAATCAAAATTCAGCCAGCACGTCATCATCCAGTTCTCCTTCACCATTGATTCCTATCAAAATGAGGAGCCTCAACGATATATACGCCGAAACTGAGGAAGTAAATTTGTTATGCTTGTATGCAGACTACGAGCCTCTTACATTTGAGGAGGCTATAGAAGAAGATTGCTGGAGTACGGCTATGGAAGAGGAGATCCAGGCCATTGAGAAGAACCATACATGGAATCTAACTTTACTTCCTCAAGGCCAAAGAGCTATTAGCATCAAGTGGGTGTACAAGATCAACCGAAATGCTAATGGTGAGATCGATCGCTATAAGGCAAGGCTCGTAGAAAAAGGCTACAAACAGAAGTACGGGGTGGACTATGAAGAAGTCTTCGCTCCTGTTGCTCGCCTTGACACTGTGAGGATGATTATCTCCCTTGCAGCCCATCACAGTTGGATGATCTACCAACTGGATGTGAAATCTGCATTCCTGAATGGAATTCTGGAAGAAGAGGTCTATGTTGACCAGCTTGAAGGTTTTGTTGTTCAAGGGGAGGAACACAAGGTGTATCGACTAAAGAAAGCCCTCTATGAGTTGAAGCAAGCTCCTCGTGCCTGGAATGCACTCATCGATAACTATCTTCAAGAGAGTGGCTTTGCCCAATGTCCATATGAGCATGCTGTCTACATCAAGAAAAATGCTCATAGTGACATCCTCATAGCATGCCTATATGTTGATAATCTGCTATTCACAGGAAACAGTCAGGCGATGTTTGAAGAATTCAAGCATGCTATGTTCAATGAATTTGAGATGACTGATGGTGGATTGGTGTCCTTCTTCTTGGGCATCGAAGTAAAACAACAAGTCGGCGGCATTTATATATCACAGAAAAAGTATGCCAAGGAGTTGCTTAAAGTTCAAGATGCAGATTGTAATGCCGTAAACACGCCTGTAGCAACAGGCTTAAAACTGACAAAGGACAGAGAAGGAAGAAACGTTAACTCGACTATGTTCAAGAGTCTGATTGGAATCCTAAGGTACCTCACAATCACAAGACCGGATATCGTCTACAGTGTTGGATTTCTAAGTAGGTACATGGAAGTACCAAAAGAATTACACTGGCTAGCTGCAAAAAGAATCCTTAGGTACGTCAAAAGAATAATGAAATTTGCTCTTTTCTATCCATACGATGATGAAGCAATGCTGTATGGATACTCATACAGTGATTGGGGAGGTGACCAAGATAAAAGAAAGAGCACCACTGGCTATGTATTCTATCTTGGATCGACTGCTTTCACATGGAACTCAAAGAAGCAAAGTATTGTTGCTTTGTCCACATGTGAAGCAGAATACGTGGCAGTATTGTCCATAGTCTGTGAAGCAGAATACGTGGCAGTATTGTCCATAGTCTGTGAAGCAATATGGTTGAAGAACATGCTAAAAGAGCTGAAACATCCACAGGAGGAATCCACCGTTTTATATGTGGATAACAAGTCGGCAATCGAACTTGCCAAAAATCCGGTGCAGCATGGAAGGAGCAAGCACATTGATACTAAGTATCACTTCTTAAGAGATCAAGTAAAGCAGAAAATGATGAAATTGGAGTACTGTCACACCACTGAACAGGTCGCGGACATATTCACCAAGGCATTACCGACTGATACATTCAGACGACTAAGATCAATGCTTGGAATGAAGCCTGTTTTGGTTTAAAGGGGAGTGTTGAAACGTCCAAACTAAATGGATGGTTCAGATGCTACAGTTTTTCATGGCATTTGAACCAGCCACACGTTATGGCTATTTCCACATTTTCCACGTGTTGTGGCTGGTGGGTTTCCAAACGTTTGAAACTGATAGAATTAATGTAGTTAATGAGGGCATTTGTGTCTTTTCACATTGGTGGGAAAAGTCTATATAAGGAGTGCTTGTAGTCCGTTTGGAATCAACTCAGTGAGCTTGTAAGCAATATAAAAAATATATAGCAAAAGTTCATCTTCTCTTCTCACGTGTCCAGTGAATCTAAATCATAGGCTTTGTAAAGCCAAGAATAGTTCTGGCTAGTACAGCCAACAGTTTGGAGGGGTTGGAGTGAGGTTGGGGAGAGTGTCCGTGGGAAGTTCTTGTTTGATGGTGTTGCTGGGGTGGGGTAGATATTCTTATAAATTGAGTGTTTGGGTCTCATGGCTAGGGTTGTCAATGGACTAGGCTCAGGCCTAAAAAATCAAAATTTTGAATAGGCCTAGCTTGAAATAGTTCAAAATTTAGGCCGAGACCTACCCTGAGCCCAGCCTGTTGGCAACCCTACTATTGAGGGTCAAATATTGCATATTAGACCCTAGTTATTACCGGATTTATGAACATGCCACCGTTTAAAAGCCTAATTTAATCGTGTTCGTGATGCAAGGTACATTTGCAAGTGTGGACTACAAAAAGGTGCTAAAAGTGTGTATTTGATGCTCTGAAATCACCACAGCAAGGGACGGACTCCAGAGGACCGATATTGAAGAATTTACACGCCAAGGATCCGAGAAAATCAAGTCGTTCACGTTAAAGAGGCCTGAAATTGGTGCAAAATGCAAGATCACATGGTTCCCGCCATCCGATTGACTCGAAACTTCATACATGTGATGAGGGCCGTAAATTAACCGTACATATTAAATTTCAGCCATTGAAGATCTCGGGAAGTGGTCCAACGGACAGATCAGCCCATTAATCTCCAATTTGGGGCCCACTTGATATTTGGAACTGCCTCAACTTTGCTATTGACGGCTAAAATAATATGAGAAAGAGGATGGATGGTGTAGATTTCTCGTAAACATCACGGTAGGCCCTGTGTATGAGGAGAGTGTACACTGCACACATGCACCAAGCGCCGCACCAGATCTGCTTGACGCGGTCAGCAGCGCTGACCGCGTCATCCTCCTAAAATGACAGCTGCTATTTCCAGACAGCGTAACGAACGGACGCTGTCCGTTTTTGCGGACGTCCGTGGGCCCCGTCCATGGTCTGTCCGGCCGATCCAATCCGTCCACCGTGTAGAGGGCTTTGAAAGCTTCAAAACCATGCTGATACTTACACCCATGCGTGCACACGTGTGCGGTATAGAGGCCACAAATGGACTGCCCAGCAAAGTTCAAAACTGATCTTTTTGTGATTTCTTCTCTGGACCGCGTCAATGGATATTCAAAACCACCCATTCTTGACTGAAATTTCGTTCTGAATGCAATGGACGGGGTGGATTTCCCAGAAAACACTTCTACGCGGCCCATCGATCACGACAGCGAAAGGGTGCGAAAGGTTTCACACATATTAGAAAATCCAGTTTTCCAGGCGGTTGTGGGCCACCATCTATGATCATATGATAGATCTGAACCGTCCATCATGTAGAGGACCCAAGAAAGTCCTAAGGGACGGTGTTGTTTTGGAATTTGAGCGAGGAAAGTGTCGTGTTTCGAGGCCCCGAACTTGGCTGCGAAAAGACTTTCGCTGCGCGTGCGACAGCTTTCCAAATTCGATTTTCTCCACTCTAGCAGCTATAAAAAGGGTTTTGGATGTGGGGAGCAGGCATCGAAGGCCTTGGACGAAGAATCTCACGTGAGAGAGAGAAAGACAGGGAAAGAAGAAAGAGTTTGTTGTTTTCTCTTTGGTTATGCTTTTCTTCTCAAATTTCTGATGAGATCTAGCCCATCCATGTGTGGCTAAACCTCTTAGCTAGGGCTAAGAGGTGAAGCTTGTGGCGTGATGGGACCGATTCTATGGCGTTGATTGATGGTTATGAACTGATGTTTGGTTCTAGTTTGATTAATTGAAATATTCATAGTTTTTAATGATTTGTGGTGACTTAAATTATAATAGATCTGCGATGGCTTTGAGTATTTCCTTCTTCCTCATATTTTGATTGTGAAATCAGGAAACCCTGTTGTTCACCATTGCCCCTTGGACATGGTTGGATGATGGAATTCTTCCTAACATTCACACATCTTCTGATTGGTTATGGATTGGTTTAAGTTCTGTTGATTACCTTGTCTCATGAGCATGGATTTGTGATGGAATCATATCTAATTCTTATACCTTTCATCTATTTTGAAAACTAGATCAAAAGGAAGTTCACATTGATTTTCAGGTTATATCTTCCAACTTCATGAAGATGGGACTCGAAGTCCAGTTGAGTTCATGAATCGACCATAGATCTCCCTGATCTCTACAAGTGAATCCTCTGAATCCCTTGTTTCTCTCTCTCTGAATTCTTTAAGTTTAGATTAATATTTCACCATTATTCTTCAAATCACAATTGGTTTAGATTTCATCTTAGCCCAGTTCTAGATCTGGTTACTTTCAGATTACGTATAGGTTTCAGTCCCTGTGGATTCGACCTCGGTCTCACCGAGTTTATTACTACATCACAACCCTATACTTGGGGAGTGAACAAGTTTTTGGCGCCGTTGCCGGGGATTGACGGCTACGTTTCCTGAAGTTAACTGGTTTTAGGATTAGTTTAAGATTAGGACCTTTTTGATTCTTAGGTTTTATTTTTAGAATTTTCTAATTCAGGTTTCCTTTAATTTTTACAAATTTTTTATTTGAAGTAACTTTCTATTTTTAGATAGTTTTCCCTTTTTAGAAACTAACCCAACTTTCTTATTTTGTAGGATTCTGAGATAGGTTTCTAAATTGGTAATTTCTCTTTTCCTTGTTATTTCTAGATTAGGATTCCTTTTTAGCAAGTTTCTAATTCTAACTCTTTTATAATCTAATTTTTTCCTATTTTTTTTTAGAAATTTTCTATTTAAAGACTTCCTGTTTAGAAACTAACTTTCCTATTTTGTAGGCCTTTTAGAAATTTCTAATTCGGTAAGCTCTTTCTAATTTCTACTTTCTATTTTTCAATTTCTATTACTTACTTTCTAGTTTAGAACTTTCCTAAATTAGTTTAGAAATTTTATACTCTCTTAGGAATTTCTCTTTTTCTAAATTAGAAACTAGTTTACTGCTATTTCTCTTTTTAGGATTTTCTAATTTTAGGTTAGAATTTCTCTACTTTCTATTTTTAGAACTTTTCTATTTCTAGGCTTTCATTTATTTTAGAAATTTTTTCCTTTTTAGAAACTAACATTACTTTCTATTTTAGGATTAGGATTTCTAATTTAAAACTTTCTAACTTTAGGTTTAGAACTTTCCTTTTTTGTTTTTAGAAACTAGGTTAGTTATTTTCCTTTTTAGAAACTCTTCCTAATTTTAGAAACTAACTCATTTTTCCTTTATTTGTAGAAACTTTCTAATTCTAGGTTTAGGAAACTTTCCTTTTCTAGAAACTAACTTTGTTTCCACCTTAGAATTTTCTAACTTTAGAATTTCTATTTGTAGGAACTAATCTCTTTTTGGTTTCTTTTTGCAGGATCTTAATTTAGGGACTCCAATTTGGTAACTTCCTTCCAACCCTCTATTTCTTTTTAGATTTTTATTTCCCTTCTTAGGATTAGGTTTAGAATTTGATTGAGGGCTGTGTGTGTTTCATGCCCAAGTGGGCTCGTGACAACACTCGACGTCTCTTGACTGAAGGAGGATTAGTTGAGAGGTTAACTGTCCATCGTAGGATTAGACATCGCTCGAAATCCCCTGAGTTAATTGAGGATATGGCTGGAAATCAACCTCGTCTACCCCAACCTAGGGTAGAAGATGTCCAGGATGAGAATGAGGTGCATCAAGCACCTCCGCCTCGTACCTTACGAGATTACTTACAACCGGCAGGGGTGAGTACGCCCTCATGCATGGTTTTTCAAGAGAATGCAGGACATATGGATATTAAGCCAGGGGTGATCCAACTCCTTCCTAAATTTCATGGGCTTGAGTTAGAGAATCCATATCTATATCTGAAAGAGTTCGATGAGATCATGACTACCCTATACTTTCCTAACGTGTCTGATGACACGATCAGGTTAAAACTCTTTCCCTTTTCTTTGAAAGAGAGCCAAGACGTGGTTACATTCACTACGTCCTCAATCTATTGGCAGATGGAATGACATGACAAGGGAGTTCATTAAAAAGTTTTTTTCATATCATAAGACGAACACCCTTAGGAAGTCGATCATGAACTTCGCCCAAAGGGAAGATGAAACATTCTTCCAATGTTGGGAGCGGTTCAAAGATTTTGTCAGTTCATGCCCACAACATGGTTTTGAAACGTGGCGCATCACGAATTTTTTTTATGATGGACTGACATCTCCCATGCGCCAATTAGTTGAGACAATGTGTAATGGGGAGTTTATGAATAAAGGTGTCGATGAGGTGTGGGACTACTTTGATAAACTTGCTGAGAACACACAAACATGGGAGATCTCCCCTAGACCGAGTACTACGCCTAGGCTGACTCATTCCAAAGAAAAAGGTGGAATGTACCTCCTGAAAGAGGATGATGATATTAACGCCAAGGTAGCCAATCTCACTCGAAAACTCGAGGCCATGGAATTAAAGAAGGATAAGGCCAAGGAAATTGTTTGTAGTATTTGTGGTTGCAACATTCACACTACTGATAATTGCCCAACTATATCTACCTTTCAAGAGGTATTGAATGAGCAATCCAATGCTATAAGCAATTACCAAAGACCTTTCAGTGGGCCCACCTCTAACACATACAATCCTGGCTGGAGAAACCATCCAAACTTCAGTTGGAGGAATGGACAAACCGTTACACCTCAAGGTTTCCTAAATCAAAATCCAACTCAAGAGAAACCTCAAGAGGATTCGGTTTTGAAACATTTTCAAAAGCAAGAGCTTTTCAATCAGGGTATGCTACAAGCCTTTCAAGACCTTACAAAAGCAATACAAGGACTTAAGGCTGAAAATGCGATTGGGAACAAGGGGAGCTTCCCAGCTCAACCTCTTCCTAATCCTAAACCGCAATATGAAGTTAGCGACCCAAGCTCTTCAAATCAGATGGAGCAAGCTAAATCTATCACCACTCTTAGGAGTGGAAAAATCATTGAAAAACCATTCCGGTTAGGGCTGAAAAGTTTAAGGACCCGGAAGTGGATAAAGAAGATGGATCTAGCCATGCCCCACCAGAGTTAGAACCGGAACCTCAAGGAAAGCCGGTTGCTCCATTTCTCCAACGGTTGGTTGCACCAAAACCTCTCCCTAACTCTCAGGATATTCTAGAGGTGTTGAAACAAGTGAAGGTCAACATTCCTCTACTTCATGCCGTGAAACAAATACCTTCCTATGCCAAATTCTTGAAAGACTTATGTACGACCAAAAGACGACAAAATATTCAAAAGAAAATCTTCCTGACTGAGAAAGTGAGTGCCATCCTAAAGCAAGATGTGCCGCAAAAATTCAAAGACCCCGGTAGCCCAACCATATCATGTGTAATTGGGGACTATCGAATTGATCATGCACTTCTTGACTTAAGAGCGAGCGTTAATCTTATTCCCTACTCGGTATACAAACAGTTGGGTTTAGGTGAATTAAAACCCACCTTAACCACACTACAACTTGCTGATCGCTCTGTTCGTGTACCAAGAGGAATAATTGAGGATATGTTGGTCTAGGTTGATCGATGTTACTACCCAGTAGATTTCATCATCCTAGATACCGAACCCATCAACAATACAAGCACTCAGATTCCCGTCATTCTTGGTCGCCCATTCCTTGCCACTTCAAACGCAATTATCAATTGCAGGAATGGTGTCATGAGTATGTCTTTCGGGAATATGACATTAGAAATGAATATCTTTTTTAACACTGGCAGACGATTAGAGGAAGATGACGATATCCACGATATTAACATGATCGATACTTTCGTGGAAGATAGGACACCCCTTACCTTATCCTCTGATCCTCTAGAGACGTGCCTGGCCCACTCCCATGAGTTTGATGATGACATAATTAGGGAGACGTGTGCCATGCTTGATGCGGTACCGGTACTTGAAGTTAACTGGTGGAGGCCTCAATTTGAAAAGTTACCCCAAACTGATGAAGTGCCTCTACCGTCTAACCTCAAGCCACCGAAGCTTGACCTAAAACCTTTGCCCTCTGATTTAAAATATGCATACTTAGGTCAAGATGAGACATACCCGGTGGTGATTTCTGCCCACCTTGAGAAAGAACAAGAGAGTATGCTCATATCTACTCTCCTGGAGCATAAGGGAGCCCTTGGATGGACAATCGCGGACCTCAAGGGAATCGACCCCTCGATTTGTACTCACCGCATATATCTTGAGGATAATGAGAAGACCGCTCGACAACCACAACGTAGACTAAATCCAAACATGAAGGAAGTGGTTAAGGCCGAGGTCCTTAAACTATTGGATGTGGGTATCATATACCCTATATCTGATAGTCAATGGGTGAGTCCAACTCAGGTGATTCCTAAGAAGTCCGGGATCACCATCGTAGCCAATGCCAATAATGAACTCGTACCGACTGAGTCACTACTGGTTGGAGGATGTGCATTGACTACAGGAAATTAAATACCGTCACGAGGAAAGACCACTTTCCTTTGCCTTCATTGATCAGATCTTGGAAAGGTTAGCTGGTCATTCCTATTACTGTTTCCTTAACGGGTATTTGGGCTACAAGCAGATAGAGATCGCCCCTGAAGATCAAGAAAAGACTACGTTTACATGTCCCTACGGCACCTTTGCTTACCGAAGGATGCCGTTTGGACTATGTAATGCTCCTGCCACCTTCCAGCGATGTATGATGAGTATATTTTCTGATATGGTGGGGCAATATTTAGAGGTCTTCATGGACGATTTCTCTGTCTTCGGTCCATCTTTCAGCGAGTGCTTGGAAAGTCTTAAATGTGTGCTGAAAAGATGTGAAGAAAAGAACTTGGTACTTAATTGGGAGAAGTGTCATTTCATGGTTCAGAAGGGAATTGTCCTTGGACACATTATTTCATCCAAAGGAATCGAGGTGGATAAGGCAAAGATCGATCTTATCTCTAACCTACCTCCACCCAAGAACATAAGGGACGTGCGATCCTTCTTAGGACACGCCGGGTTTTACAGAAGATTCATAAAGGACTTTAGTCTCATCTCTCGTCCTCTATGTAATCTACTTCAAAAGGATGCACCATACGAGTGGACTGAACCATGTCAGGAAGCTTTCACTAAGCTTAAGGGCATATTGACTAGTGCACCCATCATACAGCCACCTGACTAGAGCATTCCTTTTGAACTTATGTGCGACGTGTCTGATTATGCTCTTGGGGCGTTCTAGGCCAGAGAAAAGATAAGAAACCCTACGTTATTCATTACGCAAGTAAGACTCTAAATCCTGCCCAAGTGAACTACTCGACTACGGAAAAGGAACTCTTAGCCGTAGTGTTCGCCTTGGACAAATTTAGGTCCTACTTGATTGGATACAAGATCATTATTTACACTGATCACGCAGCGCTTAAGTATCTTCTGTCTAAGAATGATGCTAAGCCCCGCCTGATAAGATGGATCCTCCTACTCCAGGAATTTGACCTAGAGATAAAAGATAAAAAGGGAGTAGAGAACGTAGTGGCTGACCATCTTTCTCGCCTTAATCCCTCTGATTCCTTTGAGACGACGCAGATTAACAACATGTTCCCTGACGAACAATTGTTCAGAGTCTCTCATTCACCTTGGTTCGCTGATATCGCTAATTATCTTGCCACAAGTTCCATACCGACACATTGGACTGTGCAAGATAAGAAGAAATTTTTCACCAAGGTACGCAACTTCTTCTGGGATGATCCATACTTGTTTAAATATTGCCCAGACCAAATCTTGAGGAGATGTGTGCTAGACGATGAGCATCAGAGTGTCATCTCCTTCTGTCACTCACAGGCCTGTGGTGGTCACTTTCTGTAAAAAAAGACACGGCAAAATTCTGTAGTGTGGCTTCTATTGGCCCACTATGTTCAGGGATACTCATGAGTTTTGCAAAGCTTGTGAGCGTTGTCAGAAATTGGGAGCATTGTCCCATCGAAATATGATGCCCTTGAATCTCATTCTTATCATAGAAGTATTTGATTGCTGGGGCATCGATTTCATGGGACCATTCCCCCAATCTTTTGGGAATTTATATATTTTGCTTGCTGTAGACTATGTCACTAAATGGGTCGAAGTGATTCCGTGTCGAACTAATGACCATCGCACGGTCATTAAATTCCTGAAAGAAAACATCCTTTCCGATTCGGAACGCCTCGAGCCATTATTAGTGATGGGGGCTCACACTTTTGTAATAGACCATTTGAGAGTTTAATGAAGAAATACGGTATCTCTCATAAGGTGAGCACCCGATACCACCCACAACAAGTGGGCAAGTTGAGATTTCCAATAGGGAGATCAAACACATTTTGGAGAAAACGGTTAACCCTGACCGTAAGGATTGGTCAATTCGATTGACCGATGCCTTATGGGCATACCGTACTGCTTTTAAAACCCCTATTGGAATGTCTCCCTTTAGACTCGTCTATGGGAAGGCTTGCCACTTGCCTGTGGAGTTGGAACATAGAGCCTACTGGGCGATCAAAAATTTGAATTTCAATCTGAACAACGCTGGCTCGCTACGCAAACTTCAATTAAATGAACTTGAAGAAATCCGGAACGACGCGTACGAGAACTCGAGAATTTACAAGGACAGGATGAAGGCGTTTCATGATCAACATATTCTACGAAAATCATTCACGCCAGGCCAGAAAGTCCTTTTGTATAACTCTCGATTACATCTCTTTCCAGGTAAGCTTCGATCTCGTTGGACCGGCCCTTTACTGTTATCACTGCATATCCTCATGGGGCCGTTGAGATAAGAGACCCCGACAATGGCAAGGAGTTTAAAGTAAATGGACATCGCTTAAAGCCATTTGTCGAGAAATTTGATTCAGAGGACATGTCCATGCCTCTGACTGATCCTGTTTACCAGGAATGATCTCCTAGTCTGATGGAGGTATAGGTAGGTTTCCTGTTTGCATAAGACTAGGGTAGTCACTTTGGTTGGCTGAAGACGTTAAACTTAGCGCTCCTGGGAGGCAACCCAGCTTTTCAATTCATTTCATTTTCCTAGTTAGATAGTTCAATGTTTGTGGGTAAACATTACTGCAAACCCTCACGAGACTACAACTCGTCCACTAGGGGTAACCTAGGGGTTTAAAGGCTTGTTGCATACGCTAAATGCAATCGAGAGCACCTGCGAAAGTGGTATAGGTAGGAGTTTATTTTTGTTATTGTGTTTTACTTTCGATTGGTTTCACTCTTGTGCTGACCCGCTCTCATGTTGAGATCTCTACGGAAAAGTCTCTCTCGACTCGTTAACCAGGTACTATCTTCCCATCACTTCTCATTTACTTTCGTTGTCCCATGTGCATTGCATGCTTACATCTTTTACATTGAGGACAATGTAGATTTTAGGTTGGGGGTGGGAGATTAGGTTTCCTAATCAGTGTTTTCTTGGTCTTGAGCAAAAATTGTGAAAATTTTAATTTTTCTAGAATTTCTATGAATTCGAAGTGATTTTGACGGCCATCTTGGATTTAGAATTACAAGATAAGTGATGTTGGTAATTTATGACTCTTGGATCCGTTATTTGTTAGATTTCACAGTTGAGTTCGAATTATCAATTCATGATTAGAAGCTTTAAAACATTGATGGAGTCATGATTTCACATATCACACCTCTCTTATGCATTGAGGTTTCAGTTCAATATTGAAGGATTGACTTGGTGATCAGTAAGCATGAAAGGAACCAACTTGGGGAATTTGTCCATCATGTTCAATAAGAAGAATGAAAGAAAATGAGAAAACCCAGCTACAAGATAGCTGCTTGCGGAAAGGGTTGGGCGAATGGACTTCACCATGGGTTTGCTCCCCATAGGTGTAGAGTCGATTCCCCATGGTTGACTTTGAAAAAAATAATAAATAATAATATAAATAAGTAAATAATAATTTTTAGGGATTGATCTTCACCATAGGTTTGCTCCCTATAGGTGAGGATTTGATTCCTTTCATTAGCATTAATTTTGATGGAAAAATCAAGGGGTGGAATGTTGATCTATGAGGCAGGTTTTGGTTTAGGTTTGGATTGTCATGAGTTTTCTTATTTATTACCAATGATATCATGAAAGAGAGAAGTAAATCTTAATGTTGATAAGCTGAGATCACACTATACACTCATGTAACTCAATGTGTAGAATTATTCTAGTTAATGGATTAATATTTGAACTTGATTATGAAGTCTACCATGCGCTTACCTCCAAGAGAAATTTATGCCCAACATTCATGAATCTTAGATTTCTCATATCTGAATCGTTCTTCAAAAATATCACTCGGTTTCATAGAAATTGCCCTGTAATTCTCAACTTATTCTTCGCATATTTTGCTCGGGACTAGCAAAATGCTGGTTGGGGTTGTGTTGAGGGTCAAATATTGCATATTAGACCCCAGTTATTACTGGATTTATGAACATGCCACCGTTTAAAAAGCCTAATTTAATTGTGTTTGTGATGCAAGGTACATTTGCAAGTGTGGACTACAAAAGGTGTTAAAAGTGTGTATTTGATGCTCTGAAATCACCACAGTAAGGACGGACTCCAGAGGACCGATATTGAAGAATTTACACGCCAAGGATCTGAGAAAATCAAGCCGTTCACGTTAAAGAGGCCTGAAATTGGTGCAAAATGCAAGATCACATGGTTCCCGCCATCCGATTGACTCGAAACTTCATACATGTGATGGGGGCCGTAAATTAACCGTACATATTAATTTCAGCCATTGAAGATCTCGGGAACTGGTCCAACGGACAGATCAGCCCATTAATCTCCAATTTGGGGCCCACCTGATATTTGGAACTGCCTCAACTTTGGTATTGACAGCTAAAATAATATGAGAAAGAGGATGGACGATGTAGATTTCTCGTAAACATCATGGTAGGCCCTGTGTATGAGGAGTGTGCCCACTGCACACATGCACCAAGCGCCGCACCAATCCGCTTGACGCGGTCAGCACCGCGTCATCCTCCTAAACGGCAGCTGCCGTTTCCAGATAGCGTAACGAATGGACGCTGTCCATTTTTGCGGACGTCAGTGGGCCCCGTCCATGGTCTGTCCGGCCGATCCAATCCGTCCACCGTGTAGAGGGCTTCGAAAGCTTCAAAACCATGCTGATACTTTACACCCATGCGTGCACACGTGTGCGGTACAGAGGCCACAAATGGACTGCCCTGCAATGTTTAAAACTGATCTTTTTGTGATTTCTTCTTCTCTGGACCGCGTCAATGGACATTCAAAACCACCTATTCTTGACTGAAATTTCGTTCTGAATGCAATGGATGGGGTGGATTTCCCAGAAAACACTTCTAGGGGCCCACCGATCACGACAGCGAAAGGGTGTGAAAGTTTCGTACATATTAGGAAATCCAGTATTTCAGGCGGTTGTGGGCCACCATCTTTGATCATATGATAGATCTGAACCGTCCATCATGTAGAGGATCCAAGAAAGTCCTAAGGGACGGTGTTGTTTGGAATTTGAGCGATAAATGAGATTCGGAAAGTGTCGTGTTTCGAGGCCCCGAACTTGGCTACGAAAAGACTTTCGCTGCGCGTGCGACAACTTTCCAAATCCTATTTTCTCTCCACTCCAGCAGCTATAAAAAGGGTTTTGGACGTGGGGAGCAGGCATCGAAGGCCTTGGATGAAGAATCTCACGTGAGAGAGAGAAAGACAAGGAGAGAAGAAAGAGTTTTGTTGTTTTCTCTTGGTTATGCTTTTCTTCTCAAATTTCTGATGAGATCTAGCCCATCCATGTGTGGCTAAACCTCTTAGCTAGGGCTAAGAGGTGAAGCTTGTGGCATGATGGGACCGATTCTATGGCGTTGATTTATGGTTATGAACTGATGTTTGGTTCTAGTTTGATTAATTGAAATATTCATAGTTTTTAATGATTTGTGGTGACTTAAATTACAATAGATCTGCGATGGCTTTGAGTATTTCCTTCTTCCTCATATTTTGATTGTGAAATCAGGAAACCCTGTTGTTCACCATTGCCCCTTGGACATGGTTGGATGATGGAATTCTTCTAACTATTCACACATCTTCTGATTGGTTATGGATTGGTTTAAGTTCTGTTGATTACCTTGTCTCATGGGCATGGATTTGTGATGGAATCATATCTAATTCTTATACCTTTCATCTATTTGAAAACTAGATCAAAAGGAAGTTCACATTGATTTTCAGGTTATATCTTCCAACTTCATGAAGATGGGACTCGAAGTCCAGTTGAGTTCATGAATCGACCATAGATCTCCCTGATCTCTACAAGTGGATCCTCTAAATCCCTAGTTTCCCTCTCTCTGAATTCTTTAAGTTTAGATTAATATTTCACCATTATTCTTCAAATCACAATTGGTTTAGATTTCATCTTAGCCTAGTTCTAGATCTGGTTACTTTCAGATTACGTACAGGTTTCAGTCCCCTGTGGATTCGACCTCGGTCTCACCGAGTTTATTACTACATCACAACCCTATACTTAGGGAGTGAACACCTACTCATGGCCAGTAACGAAAAGTTTCCTTCTCTTCTTCCTCATTTCCTCCCTTTGACCTCTTCTTTCTTTCCTTCTTTTTAATCTTAACCATTTATTTTTAGACATTGCAACATCATGGCCATTGGAAGATTGGATTTGAATAATTTTTGGGATAGGCCATACTCACAATGAATCTAGAGATAATCATGGCCTTTGCATCCTCTAAGGCTATGACTTTGATATCCTGACAGAGTATGATGTATTATACCCAGTGGACTGAGGAATTACTTAGAAATTGCATACTCTGAATACAAGTATTTCAAATGAAACTACCCAAATTATGGGTCCTGCTTTAATGTATTATTATTAGCTGACTATGGTTGGTTGACAAATATTGGACAACTAAAATAAAAATATCCAATGGTCCTCAAATTAAAGGTTAAGATTGTTCAATGAATCATAATTTTGGAATTTGTCTTGCTGACTACAGCTTTCAAATTTGAGAAATTGTGTACTCCCATGTAGAATCTCTGAGCACTAATATATCAATTGTCATATACGACCAGGGTATAAAAAGGGACTTAGCCCTTTTCCCAAATCTAGGCTATAGGCCGTCCCTTTCAATAGTAAAATGGAGAAGGCCGACGGTGGGATGGGTGGAATTGAATGTAGACGGGTCCTCATGGGGAAACCCGGGCCCATCGGGAAGTGGGGGAGTGTGTAAAGATAATAAAGGTAACCTCATTTTTTATTTCACCAAAGGCCATGATGTTGGATCCAACTTCTAGGCCGAAGCCAAAGCAGTGGTGGACAGTTTGAACCTATGCATGGAACATAGCCTTTTTTTTTCTTTCTTTTTTTTTTTTAAAAATAAAAATTTATAAAGGTGCTTTCCATATATGTGGGGCCAATTACATTCGGGGTCCCCCAGGAGAAAAAGAATCCACGGGACCCCTATCATATGATCTGGAAAGAAAAAACAGGCTGTATACAACAGGAAATGGAGAAACAAAGACTTATCTGCTACTTCTATCTATCTACTCGAGGGCCTTCCCTAATGGAGCCGAGCCCAACCTTGTCTAGGAAAAGCATACCTTTCACCTTGTCCTAAAGGTTACCTTGCTGCAAAATGAGCGCACGACCCTGCACCAAACTTCCCGTCCGAGCCATTTGGTTAGCCACGGTATTCCCTTCTCTGAAAATATGTTGGAACTTAAAATTGCCACTGCGCCAAATGTGGTTTATCCTCTGTATCCAATACCCCCATTTCCAGCCTGGTTCAGCAGAACCCAACAGGAAATTAACCACTAGCTGCGAATCCGATTCTCCAATCACTTTCCTATAACCACAGCAAAGACAGAGTTCCATACCATGAAAAATGGATCTGAGCTCCGTGCTAACATTAGAGCCCACTCCATAGCCAAAAGAAAATGCAAAAAGAAATTTTCCTTTATCATCTCTACAAACGCCCCCCCCCACCCGAAAGACCTGGGTTGGCAAGGGACGAGCCGTCCACATTTAGCTTCGCCAACCCAGATGCGGCTTAGATCATCTGACCACCATGGGCCAACAGTTTAAACCATGCACTGACCTCCTTAAAGTAGCAGAGGGAGCAACCGAACCAGTCCTAGCATTGGCTCTCACCGTATCCGATCGCTGGACTGAAATACCCTGCAAACTTGCTGTAGAAACCTCACCAAGCTCGCCGAAGATTATAGATAACCATCTTTTGCTCTTGCAATCATCAAGGTGACCGAAGGCCGAATCCCATCAAAGATTGTGGCGTTCCTGCACTTCCAGATACTCCAAAAGATAATAGACGGGACCACCATTTGCATCTCTGATTTAGCTGAACCCGACACAGAGACAGCCCACCATCGTGCCAATCTAACCTCCACCGACTTCGTTTCCAAGATATGCACGTGCAATAATCTGCCAAAGTAAGTCCATGCCACCTTCGCAATGTGGCTGTTGAGAAAAAGATGGGAAATGGATTCTGTGGAATGACCCTGCATAGAATTGCCACTACAACAGACACATTTGGATGCCATACTAACCCCTCTGGACTGCACTACCTCTTCCATTGCGATTGCTTTCGTCAACACCCTCCAGGACAGAAGTAGGGAAATTCTTGGAGGGAGCTTGCCATGCCACACCCCACGCGTCCAACTTCTAGAAGGTAAAGCCGAACGACATTTAACCCATGCCGAAGCCAGTGAAAACTGACCAGACGCCGAGAATGGCTAGAAAGGATAGTCGATCCCTTCAGTTGTGCAGAAGCCTTGCTGAAAAATGAAATTAATGACCCATTGAGGCAAGAAATTGAATGTCGCCGAAGGAGGGAGGGGGCCATTCTTACCAAGAACTAGCCGTTTGGAGCTGAAGAATGGAGGCTAGAACCAGAGCAGTTGACAGAAGATGAAGTGGTCCGAGGCCAGTCCAATTATCTAACCAGAAATTGCAATTGCCTTCTCCCAAATACCACTAAACATAGGAGTTGACAGTCGGGAGAAAAGCATAGATCTTCTTCCACAGAGGAGACGCAAAGCTTACAGGTCTATGGTGCTCGGGCAGGGCTAGGTCTCGCGAGTATTTGTAGAGAAAAAGGAGCACCAGATACTTTTTTGAGGCGAATATCTGATCTCCCAGGCCATTTTCAAACGAAAACCCGACATGATTTCCTTGAGTTTCCTGATGCCCAGACCCCCCTCCTCTTTAGGGTACGCTATCTTCTTCCAGCTTTTCCAGTGGCATTTGTTCTTACCTTCATGCCAGCCCTAGAAAAAAGCTGCAAATCGCTTCTCGAGATTCTTCAGAACAATGGATGGGATGTGAGCAGCCGCCAAGGAGTGAATGGGGATGCTACTCAGCACATGCCGAATCAGCACCACCCTACCAGCTTGAGATAAACATCTGGACTGCCAACCCCTAATTCGTCCTTCCACCTTGTCCATAAGAGGACGGAACACAGCTGCCTTCTGCTTGCCCAAGGACAAAGGGACTCCCAGGTACGTGAACTGACCCGACATCCTTGCAATCCCAAGAGCCGCTTCGATAGCTCTCACCCTGGCTTCTCCCAGCTTGGAACATAGCCTTGACAGGGTGGAAGTGGAAAGTGACTTGTTAGCTGTGGTGGCCTTGTTCTCAAAGGAAAGGCTAGTCCCATAGAATATCTACTACTGGAAGAGGCGATTTGATTTTATTAGGGGCACCATCAGGGTCTCGATTGAACACATTCGGAGGGAGGCTAATAGCGTGGCGGACGGCCTGGTCCCCTTGGGCAGCGCCAATCAATTTTCACAAAAGTTTCTGACCTTCCGTTCCTTACTAGAAGGGAGTTAGTGCTAGACCGGATGGGGCTAGGAGCGGTAAGGGTGAATAACCACAATCTTTTTAGAGCTAGAATCTGAGGTTATGATAGATTGGCTCCGTTTCCTTTTGTTGTGATGAGCCAGCCCGAAATGTAATTCATCTGTAAAGTTACCTCAAGCTGAAATATATAAATCTCTGTTTTATTAAAAAAGTTGGAGTTTGCTGTTAGTGGCTCTCAGTGGCAAGAGAAATAGCAAATGATCACGTCATTGGCTGCAGTTTATAAGGCTAGATGGAATTCCATGCTTAAGTTTTTGACTGCTCATTTATAGTTTGCATCCTTGTTCCTATTATTATTTTTTGCAAAGATGAATGCCAACTTTCATTGTTGGTTGGAAAAGAAGTGCCCAACCCAGGAACCAAGAATCCAAGCTCGAGATTCTAAGACAAAATTGAACTAGGATACATTACTAGAAGATCCAATGATGTAGCTCTACTTGAAAGATTTGAACTAGGATACATTACTAGAAGATCATAACCTCCAAGATTCTACCACAAAATTGAAGGCGTCTTCACTTGGAAACTTAGTTGAAATTTCTTGTGTAATATGGAAACTGTATTCTGTCGTGTTCAATGGCCTTGATGGATCTTGTCTATTTTTCAACTTTATGGTGAATGACTTTAGAAAACCAAAAAAAAAACAAAAGCAAAAAGAAAAAAAAGGAAAAGAAGAAAAACCCTAGCTAAGGAGTCATGGACCATGCAAAACTTACCCATTTTCATTATACCTGTAGATGAAGAGAATACTTACGAACTAAAGGAGTTCAAATCTAATTACCCTTCCTTATATACCAATTATATACCATTTGTTGTTATCTCTCTCTCTAAAAAAAGCATGCATGCACATATATATATATATATATATATATAATATATATATATATATATATATATATAATATATATACACACACACACCATTTGTATACAGATCCAAGATCCTCTAACCCATAACGAAAAAGAAATCCAAGTTCCTCTCTTTTAGCGGGAGAATCATCCCCATCAAGTCTGTCAGTGTCATGTCTTTGATCCTAAGAAATCCAAGTTCCAACAAGGCTGTTGTTGGGTTGAATCTGTTCAGGAGCAATTCCTTTCGATATGTCCTTTAAAGAGTAGTTGTTACTGTTTATCATGCTTAGGATCTGATGAATATGCATGATTTTAGATACACTCTTCATCCACAATGGGACCCACAATTTGTGGATGGTCTGAATAGCTCTACATCTGTGCCACAAGTGAGGAGGATGAGTTCTTACCACATAGATAACAACATTTTCTTTTCTTTCTTTTTCAGATTTTGAATTGTGACCTTTTGAATTTCTAAGGCCAATTGGATGCAATATTGAAATTGAATAACAATTGTTTCTAAATAACATGAAAATGAACAA